>CARXXK010000001.1:96950183-97176151 GCA_949089665.1 Macrosiphum euphorbiae | reverse complement strand
AAAAACATATGAAATACGACGGTGATGTAAATCATGTAACACAAACTCACTAATTATTTGTTATTTATCTGAGTATGGGTGACATATTGAACAAATATGCATTATAAATTTATAACTAACAAAAATGACCCAATAATGCTAAAATTGCTCTAAAAATAAAAAAACATCAAAATATGCAAAAAATTGCAAATTAAAATGTATAGCTTTTAAGCACTCGTTATATGAAACAAATTGTGTACATAGTTGGAAAGCCTTGTCTAAGATAAACCAAAAAAAAAACAACTGCATTTTGCATTGAAATCCTCGCCCTAGTTATGAGTTATAACTTACTATAGTATTGAAACTAGCAGCACAAAATTAATTCTTCTGAATACAAATTTACAAGGTAAAGGATGGAGACTATACATGTAGTCATGTAGACATGCGTATGTAGCGTCCTCCAAAGCTGTACTGTTCTAAATGATAAATATATGTATTATTTACTAACATTACATAGTTCAAAGTTATATTTTATTTTTAGCTATTAGAGATTTTGAGCATGCACTTCATATCGATCAGGAGCATCGACAAGCAACTGAAGGACTAAAAAAAGCAAAAAATTTACAAAAACAAGCTGAAAGAAAAGATTATTATAAGATATTAAATGTAAAAAGAACTGCCACCAAACAAGAAATAATTAAAGCATATAGGTAAGATTATTATTGAATATTTTCTATTTAACAACAGTAATTTTTATTAAAATATGATATATTTTTTCAGAAAAGCTGCTCAACAATGGCATCCAGATAATTTCCAAGGTGAAGCTAAAAAGAATGCAGAGAAAAGGTTCATTGAAATAGCTTCTGCCAAAGAAGTTCTGACTAATCCAGGTAATGAATGAAACTTACAATAATAGTCGTGTATAATTATATTTTTTTTAAAGTATAAAATAAGTTATAACTATTAATACATTTTGTTTTGTGTATAATTAGAAAAACGGGAACAATTTGACCGAGGTATTGATCCACTAGATCCAGAATCAGGGCGTCATCACCAAGACGGTTTCAACCCATTTCAACAATTTCATCAATTCCACGGGAGCCCTTTTACATTCAAATTCAACTTCAACTAATTCGTATTATGGTACAAAAACAAACATAGGTGCCATAATGAGTTTAGTTATCGTCCCATTATCTAGGGTTCAAAAGGCTGTGTATGGTAAAATGTAAATAGAGTAATGCATAAAAAATGTCATTGTGTATAACAAAAATCGTATATTAATTTATTGTACATAGTAAATAATAAACAATAACATCCAAATACAATTGTAACACGGTAACTTATAATTTATTTGACTCTGCAAGTAAAATAGTTAAGCTGACATTTTTTCTACAGTTAACATCTTCACTCTCTATTCAATAACACTGCGGTAATTTTAAAATTAAAAAGATTGATAATAATTGATAATTATTTTTAGTATATTTATTCTTTGTTTTGAGTTTCTTTTTTATAAAATATTACAAATTTACCTTATTACATGGTTATCGTGATATTTGTACACAATCAATTAGATTGAAAAATCAAATAATCTTATTAAAATAAATTTATTTTAAATTATGGTTTTTTTTTTCTAATTTATCTGAAAGATATTTGTATCTATAAGTCTTATAAACTGTGTCCTTTACTTATTGTTGTCTATTGTTACTGAAACAATGTATCTAGTCTAATTTAAATTCTTTAGCATCATGATTCATGTAATAATATTATGTCCACGTATAAAACGGTCTTGATTGTTATATCAACATATTTTGTCTGCTAAAACTTGTAAAATGTAAATACTAAATTTGAGTGTCATCAATATATCATATATGAATGAAAATTGCTCGAAACTCAATTTATAATTCAAATAATAAAATTATTAAATGATGTGATTTTTGGCTAAAAAGTAAAAATGGTCAATGACTTAATGGAAAATTTGATAACAGTTTAATTTAATTTAAAACATGAACTTATTGATTGTGTATATATTACACACATTTTGTTTAACACATAATTATTTAGATATTTTTGTACAGCTTAATATTACTAAAACTATTCGCCTAGTCCTGTATATTTATTTTGTTTATGCAAGACAATTCTCGTACAATAATGTTTGATGTGATAAACAAATTCTTTATCTTTTTGTTACACTGCAATTATAGTAGTTAACAAGGTGTGTCGTACCCTCGTCAAACAAGACTGAAAGTTTTATTTTGTGCCGAATTTCTTCTTAAAAATGTTATAGTTTAACTACCAATTAAATACACCACATTATTTGTTTATTGTACTTTCATATTTTAGTAATATTTTTTGCATGTTTGATATTAAACAGTGCAATATATTGTAGATGGTTAATAATTAACATAATATTCTATAGCATATTATTATTGATTAGGTAACCTATTGGAAACAGTATGAAATTATAGGCCCATAATTACCTATTTATGTAGCTGTTAACTCCACAGATTGCTTATTATTATTTGTTAAGATTGATTTTTTTTTTTACCTTTTGTCTATATAATCTACATATATTTTGTAAATGCAATATTATATTAAACGTTATTAAACACCATTATGCGTAATATTTTGATTTAAAATATGGTTACTATATATACTATATAGGTACTTGATCTTAATTTGTTTTATTAGTTCTTTTTTTTTTCTATAAACATTACATAGTAAAAATTAAACAGGCAAAATAGAACAATATTTGGTACATTGTTATAGGTAGGTACTAAAAAAATGGCACATTTTTTTTTTTTTTTTATTATTTGTTCATTGAAACGACCTCTAGGTCTTCGTCAATGCTTATCACAAGTGGGTAGTAGGGAGATCATGTGATCTATTTATCTATGTATATATCACTATATGCATGATACTACCCCCCTTCTCCTGCAAGAGGAGGCATGTGCGGTCTTCACTCCCAGTGGAGTGGGACCTAGTTGGAAACCAGATGACGGAATGACCAATCGGACGACAGCAGGGGGAAATGGTGATCGCGTAGAACCACACAAATTTATTTTGCACTGAGCTATGAATCGAACCGATGACTGTGTGAGTCGTAGTCAACTGCGTGACCACTGCGCCACTCTGGCCCCAAAAAAATGGCACATAACCATATAAACAAAATAAAGAGAGAAAAAATTACTTGGATAATTTTCCTTAAAAAAACAAGTAATAAATATATTTTGTTTTATTTTTTTGTTCCTGGTGCAGCTTCGACAACTTAGAATAGTTACCCACTTGTAACCTATTGTACAGCAGTTGTGCAGGTTTTGTATAATTTAATTATACATAATAATATAATAAAAACATTTTACATTGTGCGATATGTAGGTATAGCTTATATAATTTTCTATACACTATAAATATAATACCAGATTTTTTATTATACACATAGTTGACATTTTAACAAGTTGAAATCATTGACCAAATGCAACCGCAAATTATAAACTTAATGTTATAAAATATTATTACACAATATAAACGTTTATTACATAATTATGTGTACCTATGTACGTAATACCCATAGATTTATAAAAGAACAAGATGTTTAAAAATTCTTAGGTATGGAATATAATAATATCATATTATACAATATAATAGGTAATTAATAAATTAATCGTCGTATAATACATTATATCTGAACACGAAACTAATGATATTCGTCACGAACCAACAACATATTTTCAGGTTGGCCATTGTCTTCGTAGTCATTGGGATTTTGTTCGTCCAGCGGTCGCATTTCTGCGAGATGCTGGCGACCATGTAAATGCAATAGGTCATAGTCCTTGGTGGCATTTACGGTAACGTTGCAGCAACCGACAACCACGAAGTCCGTAAAATCCGGATCGTGATATCGATGGTACATTCAACCCGGTAACGTGAAGTTATACACTTTTCCGATAGAGTTTTCAGCGAAAAACATCAAATATTCATTTTTAGATGCATATTTCAGATCGATTTTGATGTTAGGAGTTCGGCAAACCATATGTGTGTCGTTACGGACATCACAGTTGCCGCACCAGTATCTATGTTTGACACAACACCTCACTTTCCGCAAGTCGGAAAAATGTTGACCATGCACCCAAAAAGTGGTGTTACCGGACTCGATACCGCCAAACACTTGGCCGTCGTCTAATGTCGGATGGACCGGAGAACTATTGTTGCCCGATTGACTGCTGTCGGACGAGGGCGGCTGGTGTGATGGAAGTATAATTTTCGGAGTTACAGAATAATTAATTACACTTGGACCTTTGCTAGAACACCTTTCATTATTTCGGATGTCATTGGTGGTACTCAAATACAAGAGACTCGAAATATTTCGTAAGTCACAGTATGGTATTATGTCCTTGGTGTTCTTCATTGAACACATACTACAATAAAACCTGTGCGTGCCGTTGTTCCAGTGACAATACGGGCACTCCATTTTTGGACAATCACCACCCCCCGGGTACGTGGTCAAATAGTGGTTGCTGACGTTGTCGAATCGCAACAACTTGCCATCGAATACTATCGATAAATGACTGAAGTGCGGTATTAACTCCTGGCACCTGGTTTTGTACGACGATGTTCGCTCCAATTCCCAGGAACAGGAGATTCGGTTGCCGTCTACCTTGGCCTTGTAGGTCTTATTGCCCGAGTGACACTCGACGCTGCTGTTGGCTAACAAATGGACAAAACCACCATCCATATCCGAGTCTTCAACTATAACTGTAGCCGTTATACTCTGTTTGCCATCCAATAGTTTGACAATATTGTTGACCGAAAACTTTGGACAGGACGACCCGTTGGTGACCACCATCCGGTTTTGTACTTTCACCGCCGTATTTTCCACGCACATTTGTTCGGAAACCAACCAGCTACACAGTGGCATCGTTGCTTCTGTACACGACGAGCACGTCCATCGCTCCTTACACATAGTTCCGTTTGTGGTTGTAGTTCCCAACAAATCAGTCTCTCCGTGAACCTCGTGCATCTGAAACTGCAATATTAAATATAATGTAACTTATGGGTAATATCGTACATGGTGTAATGTATACCTATAATGTAATATATAATATAATATATATATTATATTTATTATGCTATACGATATTATCGTCTGACCCAGTAATATGTTTTATCGACTGTAGATATTATTAATTATATTGTTATTTTTATTTGCGGATAAATTACCTAATCGGGGTAGGTTCAGGTTTATACTATATAATATAATTGTACCTACTACCTACCTATATCAATGTAATAAGCATTTTTGTAGGTACTATCACGCAACACAGTATAATAGTTGCACTTTGTACTAGATGTCTAGATTGTAATGCAATATTGAATATAAATTATAATACAACTTAGGGACAATTTATTAAACACGGTATTATCGTCCGATCGAGTAATATGTAGTAGTAAGTGTCGGAATTATTAATTATATTGTAATTTTGGTACAACAGTGGATAAATATAAGTGCAGTAGCAGCCAGCAGGTTAAGGTATATAATGTTATATCAATATAATAAGCACCTTTATAAATACTACTTCTTATGCAGCACAACATAATAGTTGCCCTACCTAGTTGCATGTTACTTAAAGGTGTGAGCTTTATATACTAAAATGATGTTTAGTTAGTATTTAAAAAAATATTATGTATACATACTATGATGATTAGGAATAGAAATTGATTCACTGATAAACTCTTCCAGTTATGCCAAAATTTAAAACTTCTGCTGAGAAACATGTCCCTTGAGCAATGTGCGTTTTTCTGAAAATAACCAATCATATAAATTATAATATTCCATGCAATTTTAGATTACAGTAAATATAAATTATACAAAAAAGCAACAAATTACAAAGTAGGTAAACACTTTTTCATAATGTACCAATGTTGTTTTCATTTTAATTTCCGAGTTCATGCAAATGTTGGTTTCATTATAAAAATACCTTGAGTAATGTAGTGTAACGTGCCAACCACTTCAACTCAGTTCTGATGGTATTTTGAATTAAAATACAAGATTTTATAATGATAGTTCAGTTGTATTTATTTAACACGTAAAAATAGTCTAAGTCCAAATAAATAAATTATAAATATGTGGTGAACGAGATGTGACTTAGTATCGACTTGGTGGCTGCTCTGCTGGTGCTCGTCGTCTCGGCTGGTATTCGTCTGCTGGACCCTTGTCCATCGCATATTTCGTCGGT
The DNA here is from genome assembly GCA_949089665.1 of Macrosiphum euphorbiae. Lineage (NCBI taxonomy): Eukaryota > Metazoa > Arthropoda > Insecta > Hemiptera > Aphididae > Macrosiphum > Macrosiphum euphorbiae. The sequence goes on along the minus strand of CARXXK010000001.1, from coordinate 97,169,939 downwards.
TATTTCTAATAGCTCCCTCCTATGGCATTTTTAGTATAAAAATTTTACATAGCCGCATACACCTGAGGTCATTTCAGGGCTTCGGGCGTCCTCTATGAAATAATGTTAATTACGGATTATATGTTTCCAAAGTTATCTATTTGTACTGTTTATGGCTTTTTCGTCTTTCCTAGAATATGGATATTGCGCGCGTATACCTATCACGTGTTCGAGCAGTACCATTAATTAGTTCTTATCGATGTGACCGCCCGGACGCTTATATTATTACTATTATCGGGTTACGTGCCCCCTGCAGCATTTATATCTATTATTGAATATAATATATTTTTACTATTATTAATATATACGTCACAGCCCGTTACAGTAGGTATAACAACAAAAAGACTAGATAATAATTTATTGTCTAGTTAACTTGTTTTAATTTATATTTGTAATATTGAATTTTATACAAATTGATTACACTAAATTAATTAGTTGATTAATAACCGTTGTTAGTTTTTAAGGAAAAAAATACAATCATTTTTAGGGTCTACATTAAAAAAAACTTTGAGAAAGTCGGATAAAACCATTTTTGTGAAATGGTTACCTTGGTCTTTATAATATGGACACATAGGTACCTATGTGTTGGTTTTTTTACTCAGTAGACATACCTATAGTGTAGGTATACTATATAATGTAAATTATTACTCAGAACTTTTACTATACTGATGTTCAGTATCGGATTTTAGGATAGGTATAGGGTGGCACAATTTGAAGAGCCACAAATTTGTTGTACAAAACAAAAAATAAATTTATTTTATTTTTTAAATTTTTTTGTGGATCACGTATTCGATTATTACATAATGTTCCGGTTTTGGCCTTTCGAGTACCTATATATTTTTTATACATGTTTATTCATATTCAGTATACTAATAATATTATAAATGGATCACGGTTATATACACCGTAGATAACCGTGATGTGGATACACAAATGTACAATATACATATTGTGAGCATTGTTGCTGCTCTGTAGCCTTTGTGGCACTTGTTATTTCTTATCATCATATAATATTGGAAATAATACACACTAATTAAATAATTCAAACATGCCTTTTTTCATGGTTGGAAAGGATAGGATGGATGAGCGGCCAATTATATCGGGGCCTATAGTGGCACTTGTTCTCAACCCGGCCCTGCTAATATATATATACATAGTATACATATATAAATTATAATAAACTCGATCTTCGGCCTGTGAAAAAGTATTATCACAAGTTGTTTATAGCTCGAATCTCGATGAGCTTTTAACCGAAGAAATAGTTTATAGTTTTTCAAAGACAGTAAATTGAGACGTTTTGGTTATAAGTTGTATTGATGTAATTTTTTATCATTGTTATTCAATGAAAGTTTAGTTACATTAGTACAATATAGTTATTAGTTAGGTATATTTCGTATTTATATTTTTAAAACACTTTAACGATTTATTTGATTAATAGTTGGATCTAGTTGGATCTCGGAGATGATCTAATTAAAAATATGTTTTTGTTCATAATATTCTTAATAATTAATTGAGGTTTTTATGTTAGTATTTTTATTTATGAGGTTTTTTTTCAGTTTTTGTATACATTATCGATTTAAAGTAGGACTATTTATATTTTACTTTCACAGTTTTTATAAAACAAATCAATATAAAATGTTAATTTAAAATTCGTATAGTTTTTTCTCTTTCTGCGATACTACAAAATTAGGACGTAGCCACGTAGGTATTGATATATTATATTATATAGCATGGACTTTGGTCTATGTATATTTACAAGGTAATTGTTATTTATTAAATACTATCAATTTATTACAAAATTATAGACAGGTGAATCAACGATAAAATTGTTAATCTATATAGGTAGATAAATTAACAAAAATTAAAATAATTAAAAATCTAACCAGTGAGATCTCAAATTGTAATACACATTTGTAATTATAAATTCTTGTAATAGCTGTAATTAAAAAAAAGTCGAGCGTGTAACAAGTATGCGGGGATGAAGTGAAACTTCTTTCAGTCATGCAACTGATATGAGGTATTGGAATAAAATAAAAATAATACTCTTTACGATTTTATATTTAATAGAACTGTTTTTTTTTTTATTATTATTTATTTTTAACTAATGACACAATGGGCTTATGATAGCTGAAATAAGTTATGTACGTTTTTGATTGTACATTATTAAGATATCGTGTGAAAATAGCATCTATTGTGGTTCCTGACCGCGTTGTTGGAATTTTTGGATCATTATTCATTGATAAATTGAGATGTTCACGAAAAAATTGTGTAAATGGTTCTGATCCATCCGATGCAAAATTAACATTAAAGTCTCCACTCAGAATCATAGGCAGTTTATTTTCTCCCCTGCCGAGTAATGGTGTACCTTTGGTAGAATAGGCAATCAACGATCTTTTTAAAAAATAAACTATATCTTTTTTTTTTTGATTTGGTGAGATATAAACTGATATAAACTGCTACAATGATGATGATTGGTTCATTTTGTCTTAAACACTCAGCAACACAAAATTCACCGACTGGAGTAATTTTGGAATTATATAACTTTGATTGCCCTAGGATCAATTTTAAAATCAATTTTAATTTTAAGGATTTTATTTTATTTGAGACTTTGAGACCACTAGGTTCTTTCGTAATGCATGTACCAGAAGCTTCGTCAGCAAACTGCTGGGAAGAGTTGAAGGCTACTAAAATAAAACAAACCACTGGCAAGGGTTGAGAACGTAATAGTCTATTGACCAAACTTTAAGTTAAATAAAATGACAATCTTTTTTGTTGTAATAATAATTCACAAATATAATACCGATAACATAGATAACATAGATAATATAGAAACACAGAATTTATATATTATATAAAAAAATCTAATTAATATAATTAGTTGTTATTACATAGGTACTACAAAAATAATAAACTACGTTTCTATGTTACCGGTTAACCGATGCACAGCTGGTCCGTGACCGTGCCCGATCGTTGTTTATTTTTTTTGTACCCTCTGTAAAGAAGTTTCACTTTAATAAATTGTTGTTGATATTTACGTTATGATATTATGTGTGTCGAATTCGGTAACTGATAGTTAATTAATAACTCAATTAATTTAAATTACTTTTCATGTCGCTGACCAACACTAAAATATTAATATATTAAATTTAAATGTCAACTAACTTAACAAAGTTACAAATTGAATTGATGAAAATATTATTTTGATATTTATATATTGCTAGTAATTTATTTTTACTATAAATAATTTGGTAATATAACGGTTATATATCCGGTATAAAAAGTTTGAAAATAATCTAAATACTTTGGAAATGTCATTGCGTATAGTTAAATATAAAAATATAGGTACATCAAGATTCAAGTCCCACGAATAATATTTTTAAATTACAACAAAGTAGTATTTCTGCGTTTAAATATCTAATTTTGTCCAAATTTGAATTTAAAATGTCTGTAAAAAATAACTGTGTTCATATATTTTTTAGATTTTTTGGTTACAGTATGAACTATTTATGAGAACCTTTGTTTTAAATTTGCAATCCTTAGCTATGAAAACTGAACATTTTATAATTTATTAATTACAATGATTGATCATTTTCGAGATTTTGATAAATGTTGTCAAAATTCAATCTTTAAATGCTTATAAAAAAAATTGTGCCTATGTATTTTTAAAATTTTTCAATTGCTATTGTAACAATCTATCAGGAGCCTTGTATTAAATTTTTACACTTTATGGCCCAACACATAAAACTTTATTGATATTTATAGAAAAAAAACTAAAAAAATTGAAAATTGAAAATGTCCGTAAACAGCTCAAAAAAAGTCACAATATTTTCAAAATTGTACAGTGTATAGAAAATGCTAATATAAACATTCAGTGACATTTTCATGTGTCTACAGTTATTCGTTTTTGAATTACAACAAAATAAGGAAATCGCTACATGAGAAATCGAGTGAATATCCAATGTTGTAAGAATTTGAATTTCAAACCCTCATAAAAATTTAATTTGAATTTCTTATAGACATTTTTTTTTTTGATAAAGGTAGATAATCTTATAAGCAATTTTGTATTACATTTTCAAATCTTAGATTTAAAAAGAAAAATTTTTATGAATTCTTAACTCAAAATAATTTGCTAATTTTCGAGATTTTTCCATATTTTGTCAATTTTTGGACTTTAAATGCTTATAAAAAAAAAATTGTGACTAAGGATTTTTAATATTTTTCATCTGCCTTTGAAACAATATACTAGGAGCCTTCTATTAAATTTTCAAGCTTTCGCAACCAACAAATAAAATTTTATTGATATTTTTAGAAAAAAAACTAAAAAAAGATGGAAAATGAAAATGTCCCTAAACAGTTCAAAATAAATCAAAATATTTGAAAATGTCATCGTGTATAGAAAATGCAAATATAAACAACCAGTGAAAATTTCATGTATATACGTTCGTTTCTTTTAGAGATAAACCAAAAAACCAAAATCGACATTTTGGAAAACCGATTTTGCGTAAAAATTCCCGTTTTCCCTTAATTTTTATGTTGTTTTTTAACGGTGCTTGTGAAAACTACTGGGAATTTTTTACTTTTGACCCCCCAAAGTACCAACTAGATTCACTTACCTATCAGAAAAGCTACTGTTGAAGAAAATCCAAGCACTTTTACTGTCCTAAAACGTGATGACAGACACAAAAAAAAAAGGTGGGCAAGTGGGTGTCGCTCTGCTGTACAGTAAATATAACTCGTTAAGTAAGAAGTTCCTTCTTAAAATGTCGAAATAAAAAATTTTCTGTTTTATCCAACAACAATTTTTTTTTAAGGCAGGTGGGTGTAAATTTCAAAAAAACTTAAAAATGTTATAAACTTTTCAACAGTGTACTCGAATTTTTCGTTAAACCTTACTGAAGGGCCGCTTTTCCACCTAATGTGTGGAAAAACCGGGAAAAACGTAAACAAATTCTAAGCAATAACGAATAAATACAAAACCTGGTAAACTGATTTTTTTAAAATTAAGAAAATATTAATTCGACTTACAAGCTATAATAAAATATAATAACAATATAAAATATCCAGACTCACACACCGTCTTCGCTCAGAATTTTTCGTATACAATGATATTAAATAATTGAATTCAAACTTGTCAACGTCCATAATAGTGAGTTTAGATTATTAGCTTACACATAATTAAATATTCATGCAACATATGGTTGAATACAGTGCTTTTCCTAGATTATATTGTAAATTTGAAATAATTTATCAAGTATTTCATAATTTAAAAATTGTATACATTCTATCTAATCATAAATTGTTTTAACTCTCTCGTTTCAAATTGTACTATAGATACTATTATATTATATGGCCTTTGTCGTATACATTTTGTTTTTAAGAGATTATGTGTAGACTGTAGGTAATATATTTTAGGTTATTGGGTGTGTTATTTACATTAAATGTGTGAACAAAATAATTAATATGATTTATTAATTATTATAGCATATGCGAGACACAAGTATATGACACTATGCACTCTAACACAATACTATATACACCCTTTTCTAAAAAAAAAAATGTATATTTATCAGATCATTTTTCATTTTTGTCTTGTCAATAAACTAATATTATCTACCTATTTAAAGATATAAAAATAATGAACATTTTTATTTTAATACATTTGAACGACATGTTTTAATCATAACAACTTTAGTAAAGCTTTTGAATCCATAGCTTTTATCCATAGCCGTCTTATCTCCGAACTAGAATCACTCGGTATTGGGAACCCTTTACTATCATGGATCAATCTTATCTTAATCCAAGAATGCAATTTGTGAAAATCCATGGTGCTACCTCTGACTTGTCTATAATCTTAGTCCTCTTCTGTTCATCATTTTCATTTTTCATTGTAATCTAAAACACAGATTTTCTAAAAGTTTCATATTCTAAAATATAGATTTTCTATATCTTGTGGTTCTAAAACTCGGCTAGGCATGTCGTAAAGGAGGAGGCTAAGGGGGCCTGCCCCCTAAGAGAAGTAAGTGGCCACGAACTGGCCCCCTTGATTATGATTTTTAAATATTATGGTGTTTAATCATCCCAAACCGGCTAAATCCTGAATGTATATTATATGGTACTCCATATAGTTAACGATCGTATAAAAATAATTAAATTCCGAGATTTTATTTTATAAAATATATTCATCACTTGAAAATTTGAAATAAGACAATAATACGTATATTAATAGATTGAAAACTAGGAATTCCAAATACGGGTGTTGAACGCACATTTAATAAACACAACTACAACAAACAGAAAAAACTATTCAAAATAATTAAGTAGTTCATTAAAGAAAGATTATTTATAGGGTCCCTGCAGGTTATTAATGTTCAAGTCTATAAAAAAAATTCTACTATATATAAATACCTAAAAAAAAATTGGAGGGAGGTGTTGGCGCCCGCAGGCAAATGCATTTTAGAAAACAAAAAAAAATTTTGAAAATATTATACAATAGGAACACGTATTGAAGAGTTAAAACTAAAATATAAAGAATCTTAACAGAAAAAACAATTGACAATGATTATCTCAATGAACATGATCATACAAAAGGCACCTGGATGTTATCAATATTCAATTCTGAGCAAAAAATTCAACTAGACTCAAATTACTAAAAAAAAAATTGAAGGGGGGTGTTGGCGCCCGCAGGCAAATGCATTTTAGAAGACAAAAAAAAAATTAGAAGAAGTTGTACAATAGGATCACACATTAAAGTTTTCAAACTCATACAAAAAGAATCTTAAACAGAAAAAACTATTCAAAATAATTAGTTCATTAAAGAAAGATTATTCATATTCTTCCTAATGGTTTTTAATGTTCACGTCTATAAAAAAATTCTACTATATTTAAATAACTAAAAAAAAAAAAAATTGAAGGGGGGTGTTGGCGCCGAAGGTAAATCCATTTTAGAAAACAAAAAAAAAAAAATAGAAGAAGTTATGCAATAGAAACACAAATTAAGGAGTTCAAACTAAAACGTCCAATATCTTAAAAAGAAAAACTATTTAAATTAATTAGTTCATTAATGAAAAGAGTTTATCAATGTTGAAATCTATACAAAAAATTCAACTATAGAGCTAAATTCCTAAAACAAAATAAATCGAAGGGGGTTTTGGCATCCGCAGGCTGGGTGAATTAACACTAAACAAAAGAAGCTACATTTTCACTACATTCCAAAAATGAGGTATGTTTGTATTATAACAAACGAACAGTTATTATGATCAGAGTTGTATCAGCGTAATATATATGTATTAGAAAATGTATAAAAATGAATGTCATTTATTAAGGATGCAAAAAAATTAATTGAGAAAGAGGTCCTGCACGGATTCCACCATTTGATTCTAATTTATGAAGGACATAAAATATTGTTTAATATTGTTTAATATTGAGTTATACATTTTCTATTTAGAACAACTTATAAGTATTTAAAATCTTATAAAAATCTAATAAAATTACATTTTATTATATTTAAAAATAAATGTTATGATTAATTTGTTGTGATAAAAAAATCATTATTTAAGGTTGTCTGTATTTAAGTTTTAAATTGTACTGGTATAACTCTATCTGGCAGTCTTTAAGACCGTGTTAAAGACTATGATAATTAGTTAAAGTCTAATTTCCTGTCCTATCCTAACCTTACCTAATATAACCAATATTTAAATATTTTCTTTCATTGTTATGTTTAAAATATCGAATACCTTGATAGTTAGTATTAAAAGATCATTGCAGAGCTCACGATCAGTGATGATAGTCGTCTATCATCACCATTGGACCAACTAACCATAGGTTTACTTAACTATCCTTCTTATGACTTACTATGACACTTTGAATAAAAAGATCCTGAGTCTTTTGCCGAACTTAAGTGTTTGATTATCAAGTTGATCCTTTGATTGTCGACACCTTAAGCTTAGACCGTATACTATGGACGAAGCCATACATAGCTCACTAGCGAGGGGCGGATCAATGGGGGGGGGGAAAGGAGCAGTTACTCCTGGCGGTGCCCCTGCCAAATATTTAGGGGCGGCAAAAAAAAAGTCGATAATATCGTTTGTAATATAATAAAAATAAAATATTATATATATATATATATTATAATACGAATTTGCAATGCCAATTGTCGGAATATCTAAAATCGTAGAGAGAATGCTGTTTATGGACCTTGTTTTCGTTATACCTAGTACCTACGTACTAATCACGATTAAAGATATTTATTCGAACTATTTTTAATATTTCACTAGGTATTCACTACATATATTGACATACATGTAATAGCCGCCGGGGCACCAAACTGCCAGCATACGGTATTGCCACGTACCATTATATTGCAGTACTGACTACTGAGACTGTGTAGCTTAATTGTTATTCGATTATAATATCTATTTGTATCTATACTATTTATTTATACAAGAAATAACAAAAGTTTTGAACTTAGTCAATTTTTAGGATAATGTTATTGTTATATAATATTTAAAATTTTAAACATAGTATACCTATTTCCTTAGTCGTTTATCATTACAATAATTCATAGCTGTAGGTATAGAATATACCATATATGAGACAGCATGAGTTTGAAATTAATAATGATATGTAGACATATTATTGTGTATGTAATAATTTATTAATTTGTTGTTTTTATTAATTTGTATAAATTGTATCTGGTTCATGTATTTAAATGTATTGTAAAAGACAATACCTACATAAGTGTAGCATGAGTAGATAAGCATAATATAGTTTTTTTTGTAAGTATATTGTATAATGTTTGTTAGAGCGTAGCGATAAAATTTTTTTTGGTTATTTACTTGTAAAAAAAAAGGCGTATACTGAATTAGTTGCGTCATATTTATGTTTGCTCCCCCATACATTGTCCATTGATACGGCCCTGTGACACTAGCTCGTGTAAACAATTTGAAGCACATATAAGCCGATCAACGAGTCTCTGACGTTATTATTGATACATATCAGTTCGCATAGATAAATATGAGACATTTCTCTTCGCACATTTATCAGAGTCAGAGACTTGTCATTAATATGTGCTCAAAATTATCGGGGATATGGACCCATTCATAGTATTTGATTCAAGGTTGAAACAATAACACTGTGATCACAACTTGAAAGTATGATTTTATGTAGATTTCAAAAGTAATAAGTAGCTATTAATGATTGATTTATCAACATGTATCCTCTCTGTCTTACAAGTGAGTATCAATTTCAGCAGATCTTATTAAATCTTTAAATTTAATCTTTGTTAGTTTTAATATTAAAGTGATTAATATTTTTTAAAACTATTGAAGCCCAATGATAACTACTGAACGGGCTACTGAATGAAAAAGTGATACCATTCACACTTGTAAGACACACTTATAGACAACACATTCAGATGAAAGGTTTTTTTTAAAAACAACAATTTTAATGATTTTTTTTAGTTTCATTTTTTTAAAAATACTCGGATTATGTAAAGCTTTGTAGCAACTTTATAACGTATTCAATTAATTGTATTTTGTACTTATTAGTTAATAGTTATTGAAACATGATATGGAGGTTAGTCCTTTTGGTCATCTAGTGTCCACAAATATTTCAATTCATAATATGAAATCCTAGCCCTGTCCCTCATACTCTGATATTAAAAGCCCAGGCCACCTTCATATTATTCTCTACCTATGCAAAATGTAAACTTAAGAAAAATCTGTAAATCAAGGCACAGTCTCTCTTTTGTATTAATATTTGTGATTTCATTAATGTTCATTATTTTGTATAGTTATATTGGAAAAACATAAGACAATACCATTTAGACAAGACTGTGACTAACACAATCATACTTTCATAAAAGCTTATGATGTAGGTTCCTTATATTTTTTGAATTAATTTTCTTTTTTTTTCCTGATACTTTATTGATGGACGGAACTTTAACTACGGTTCCTCGACCTACCTTGAGGCATTTGATTTTAGGATATTAATTAAATCCTCAATCATAACTCTCAATTCAAGAGTTTGTAACTAATACAATCATAATATAATATGAGTATAGTACATTTCATAATATTTTTTTATAATTTACTGTTAGTGAAATATTAATTTTGTATTTCTAAAATAATATGTGTTGATATTTATGGACAGCACTTGCACCGTGGCCCCTCGATATAGTATAATGAGGCGACCCGGCCCATCTCTTTTAGATAAATGATTAAATACCTACTCAATCAAGTCTTCCAATTTACTAAACATTTATATTTTGTAGGTAATTTGGGATAATTTGAAGAAAAATTTGAAATTGAAGAGAGACTGTTTTTAATTTTAATTATTATTTATTAATTTAAACAGTTTTTAATAACGAGTTTTTATTTTTTTTTTTTTGAATTTAAGTGTAGGTATACTTTTGAATATTTCAGTGCATTTTTTAAATCATATTTTGCTTGTTTTTAGTGCATACATTTATAATATTTAACACTTTTTTATTGCATTAAATTCACAGCTCTACTAATTACTTTTACTTTCAATCATACCTATACCACAGTTAATGTTAAATTTCAAATTGTCAACAATCAACTGCTTCTTCAACTTAATAACACTTATAAAGGATGTCAGATTTTTAGTGCACCATTTATTTCTCTTTCTGACCCGAGAACAATAATATTTATGTTTAACAGAACCAACCAGAGCCGATTCAAGGACTCAAATTTTGTACAGGCATAAATATGTATTTATAAGTAATTTATAGCCGATAGTCCAACCTAAACTCCCAACCACAATTTTTTTAAAATTTTTTTTAAAAATTGAATACCAAAAATATTTAGATTTTCTTTACTTTTTTAATAAAATAGAATTTGTTTATGTTGAATATATTATATAGTTTTAAAAAATCTTATAATATTGTATTATTAAATTATTCTTGTATATAATTTAAATATTATTAAAAACGAAAATTAGTTACTTATATGATTAGTGACTATATAACGTATAGCTGATAAGTTTAAAAAATGTTAATAAACTTATTTTATTTTTTCGGCTAATAATGCTCACCTTGCCCGTACGCTAGAAATCACTGGGTTAGTGTTGTTACTTTTAGATTGAATTAATCTATTATCAAATTTGATTATTTTAACCCTTTCACTGTTGAATTAATTTTTTCCTGAGATAACAATTTATTTTTCATTTTTTTTTTGTATTGCATATATTGTTATACTTTAATTATTAATAATAAATATATAGATATTTTTTTTTCTTTAGATTTGTCTAATCGTTTATAATCATTTTTAAATTGTAATTATTTAGACGATCATAAGTCATAACTTATATAATAATTAAAATATCATCAAGTAGCCAACGTTGTGACGCATGTAATGTTCTTAACTTAATATTTTTAATCTAACATTAAAAGTAACAACTTCGGGTTGGTTCTGTTATTCGTAGATTTTGTATGCTACGTGTGGGTCAAAGATGGAAAACAAATAGTGCGCTGACCATAGATATGCAGGGCCGTATCAAGGGACAATGTATGGGGGAGCGAACATAAATATTAATTAAGATCTGCTGAAATTGATACTCACTTGTAAGACGGAGAGGATACACGCTGATAAATCATTAATATACTTATTACTTTATAATCAACATCCAATCATACTTTCAAGTTGTGATCACAGTTTTATTGCTCCAACCTTGAATCAATAATACTATGAATGGGTCCATATTCCGATAATTTTGAGCACATATTAATGACTCTGACTCTGATAAATGTGTGAAGAGAAATGTCTCATATTTATCTATGCGAACTGATATGTATCAATAATAACGTCAGAGACTCGTTGATCGCTTATATGTGCTTCAAATTGTTTACACGAGCTAGTGTCACAGGGCCGTATCAATGGACAATGTATGGGGGAGCAAACATAAATATTATGACGCCCCTAATTCAGTATACCCCCTTTTTTACAAGTAAATAACCAAAAAAAATTTTATCGCTACGCTCTAACAAACATTATACAATATACTTACAAAAAAAACTATATTATGCTTATCTACTCATGCTACACTTATGTAGGTATTGTCTTTTAAAATACATTTAAACACATGAACCAGATACAATTTATACAAATTAATAAATTATTACATACACAATAATATGTCTACATATCATTATTAATTTCAAACTCATGCTGTCTCATATATGGTATATTCTATACCTATAGCTATGAATTATTGTAATGATAAATGACTAAGGAAATAGGTATACTATGTTTAAAATTTTAAATATTATATAACAATAACATTATCCTAAAAATTGACTAAGTTCAAAACTTTTGTTATTTCTTGTATAAATAAATAGTATAGATACAAATAGATATTAATATAATAGATATTATAATCGAATAACAAGCTACACAGTCTCAGTAGTCAGTAATGCAATATAATGATACGCTGGCAGTTCGGTGCCCCGGTGGCTATTATATGTCAATTTAAAATTATGTAGTGATGAATAGTGATAAAATATATTAAAAAGAGTTCAATTAGTACCTACTAACTTAGGTACTAGGTTATTACGAAAACAAGGTCCATAAACAGCGTTCTCTCCCAATAAGTACCTAATAGTTCTAATATTAGATTCCATTACGATTTTAGATATTCCGAAAATTGGCATCGCCCCCCCCCCCCTTGATGAGCCCGGGTTGACGGTTGGGATGCCAGCGCCATAGATATATTCAACAACTAGATAGCGGTCTTTATACCATTGATTAAATATATATATATATTTATATTATATATATATTTATATTATATATATTATATATATTATATATATTATATATATATATATATATATATATACCTAATCAATGTTTATACTACAGTTGTGACCAATGTTGAAATCGGCTGCCATTTATAAAGCAGGCAATGTTTACATTTATTTACATACATATATACTTATCTATACATATATACTATGATAATATTATTTTGTAAACATTGCCTGCCTTGTAAATGGCGGCCGACTTCGATGATAAAGAGGAGACGGCTATCTAGTTGTTGTATATATCTATGGCGCTGACATCCCAACCGGCAACCGATCTTTTTATTCTATCCCATATAAGTCAAGGTTGTAAACCTATATCAACTGATTACGGTAGTTTTAGCCAAAGAGTCAAGTGGCCTTTGCAATTCAAGATCCTTTCTTACGTATTCGGCATCGTTAACATAACTATTCTACCTTCACACTTTTTCTTCCCCCTTCTCTCACAACTAATCAGGTTCAAGCACTCTCATCCCACACCTCCATGTGATCGATATTCTGTCTATCCTACTCTTCTTCAGTCTTCTCACCCCTCATTTCCCCCCTAAATTAACTTCTATAGCCACTCTCACTATATTTTATCATACAGTCACCGAACCACCTAAACCTATATTCTCTCTTGTTTTCACTACAATATATGCCACAACACAACACTACACAATTACCTTTAATTAATACATTTCCTATTCTATCCTCCTTTGTACCTTAACACCTAACTAAATATTCTCATATCTGCTACACGCACTTCGCTTACCTAACCTAACCTTACATGTCTTTTTCGCATTTTTCTTTCATACGCCAAACATTCTGAAATCCTGTTGCCCTCTTTCATTATTTTCGCCATATCATTCACTTCCTAATTCCTATTCACTCAGTCTCTAGTTACATACAAGTCATCGTACTTGATTATCGGTGAAAATATTTAAATAGGTATCATTGAGCGAATTATCTACTCAAAAGAAGTACCTACATACCAATAAATATCATACCTGACCAATTTCTTAATTTTTATCACGACTTTATTGATAGCCAGAATAGTGTTATAGCAGTATAGTTACAATACAAATAATTGAAAAGTTGCAGGCAATACATCCCCTGGTCAATTAACAATAATAAAAAAAAACTTGCTGAAAAATAAAAAAAATACATACCCCACGCTCGTGGTGAATCAAAATCTGCTATAAAACTCAGTCTTCGAAACACTGCAACGTCTTCACATTTCAGTATGCTTATGATATATATTTTATTTCCAGTTGACAAATCTTCACTAACGAATTAAATACCATTTCTGAAATAACACGTAGCCTGCAGTAAAATGTTCAACAATATTCGCGTAAGCGTTACAGATATTATATTTTATTGTTTTATATTATAATTATATTATTTTATTTAACTACTAGCTGATCCCGTGCACTTCGTTACCCGTTAAATGTACAAATTGTATATGACTCAAACTTTGTTCAGGTGCATGATAATATTCTAGATTTATCTGAACTTTTCTGTTGTCCGGAATAAAAATTCTGATTTGCAGCAGTATATTATCAGGTAGGCAATCTACCTGCGGTAGATCGCGGACCCCGTGCTCGTGCTGTTTGTACATAAGTGTATGATTTAACTCCAAAGTATCAAAGTTATACCAAGTTTGTCGTTTTTACTTGATTCCATCTACGATGGGTTAATATATAATCAATTATACAAAATCCTAACCTGACCTAACCGTACTAATATCCGATGAATAAAAAAAACAAATTCAACCCTTTTTAAATTAGCCCGTCTTCTTCCCAGAGGTCTTATCCACCCACAGACATTAATTTATATATTGACAAAAAATAATAATACAAATCAATAACAAACATGCCCGATTAACCGAAATAGCGACTAATATATATTGCACTGTTATTATTTTAATAATAATATTATTTTAATTTTATTGTACAGTTCTGTATTCTATACATTTTATTCGTTGGGTCAAAAAGCTTAAAAATAATACAAAGTTCCTCGTAAGTTGATATAATATCAGTTAAACAATATTAGAAATATACAGGCACGTTTTTTTTATAGGCATTCAAAGTTCAAATTACTACAAAATTCATTATAATCTTGACAATTTTCAAAATATTTTGTAGTCAGATATTCATACGAAAATGTCTTATTTGTTTACCTATATAATATGAAAATGTAATAAAAGTTTCCTCATAAGTAGTTATAATAGCAGTTGAGAAACAATAAAGAACTATATAAGATCCATTTTTATAAGTAATTTAAGTTCAACTTTTAACAAAATTTATCAAACTGATAATTTACAAATTACTATTTAGTTGTAGTTAAAAATGTATAAAATGTTCAACTTTTATTGCTAAGGATTGAAAATTTAAAACAAGAATTCTCATAAATAGTTCATACTGCAGTAACCAAAAAATCTAAATAATCTATTTAATACACACTTAATTTTTACAGACATTATAAGTTCAAATTGGACGAAATACTTATTAAAAACAAGGAATAACGATTTTAGTTATTTTGTTGTAACTTAAACATCGTAGGTGTTCGTGGATTTCGAGGTGGATTTATATAACTTTTAGGGCCGTTCTTACAATGTCCGGTTCAAGTTACTCGACACTTTACCGGACATTGTAAGAACGGCCCTTAGAGTATATTATTATAATTTATATACACGAATACAAGATGACACTTTCAATAGTAATTTTGGAATAAATCTAGTTTAGCGGCTCCTCGATTCTTTTTTTTTTGAAACCTGTGTAATTTTACGAGTTTAGAACGATGGTGCAAAAATAAATTTTCTGAAATGATTAGTTTTGAAGTTATAGACTTGCGGAGCTCGCAATTTTCGGTGTTTTACTCATGCGCGCAACGCTCTATTTTAACACTTCTATAGGTAACAAATTTTTAAACTATTTTTTTCGGTTAAACGCTCTTATAATGTGGGCAGTGATTACACATTTAGCGGCACTCGTCGCTGCCTCCTCGGCGCCGTCGCTCCGCTCCGCAAATCGAAAATATCTCCCGACTTGCTATGCAACATCACCTTAAGTAGGTTACAAGGTAAGGTATGTCGTAGTTATGGGTAGTGATTACCCAGTTAGCGGCACTATGTTTCCGAAAAAAATAATTTAAAAATTCGTTATAAGAGCGTTAAAATAGAGCGTATGAGTAAGACACTATAAAATCGCGAACTTCGCAAGTCTATAACTTCAAAACTAATCATTTCCGCAAATTAATTTTTGCACCATCGTTCTAACTCGTCGAATTACATATGATACAAAAAAAAAAAATCGAAAATTTCAAGGAGGCGCTAAACTGATTTATACCGCTATTTTTTGGGCGACAACTGACTATAACCTACTGTTGTACTAATGCTTAATAATCTATGATAACTATGGTTCTGATCAAAATAAATTATTCCACTCAAATTTGAAATATTTATGTTTATTATTTTTTTATAGCGAAATATGATTTATTTTTTACCATATATTTTAGAAAAAATCAAAGTGAATTAAACCCAAAAGAATTCGAAAACAAACTTACTTTATAGTTTAATTATCCGACTCCTTTTTTTTTTGGCGGAATCCCGAATCCGTGACGTGTGTGAACTGACGAAACGCTCCAGAGAATACAGAGAACTTAAATATTGTGATTTATGAAAATAAATTATACGGAACGCAGTAAGTTTTTTACTCATATCTGCTTTGCTTATTGAAATTTTAGAATTTTTAATCGACTGTGTCGTCTTGCAACGACTTTGAGATTTGCCATAGAACTATAAAATGATAGATATTATAATATTATACTAGGGTACCTTCAATATGATGAATCCACGGATATAATATAATACAACTTTTTATATCAAACAGTTCCGTGTTAAGGAACAATTTGTTCATTGAAATTTGATATAACAATAAATCAAAATAGTTTATAATTTATAATTTGAATTATAATAATATGATATTGATATAGGTATTATTTAAATTACTATTTTTGTTTATTAATTTAACTATTGATTAACATGGTGAATAGATATCTGCAGAAGTACAAGCATATTTTTATAAAGCATATTGTATTTTATGAATCATTAAATAAAAATGTGATTACTGGATTTTAGAGTTAGGTAACATAAAGATATACTCAGTAAATGCATCAAATTTACAGTAACGACTATAACACCAACTAGATTGTAAAATTCCAAGTATAAATTTTCTCCAAATACTGCTGAGTAAGAAATTATAATAATAATTATTAATATGTTAATTTTAAATTATCGGATATATTTAGAGTTTAGATTCTGATCGGATCGATGACTGTATTAATTTAACAATGATGTGTTCTTTAATTTTTAAATTTTTAATATTATTTTTTCTTTTGGTCTGTGTGAACGATAAGTATTCGTAATAAATAATCAATTTTCATGTATAATATTATATATTTATATTATATGCACTCAGAATGGAATCATATGTTTATTTTTAGTTTAATTGTAGATATTTAGTAGATAATAATAGGTATACAAAATTCTGTTTTCGAATAATAATTTATTGTTTGTTTTAGTACCTACACCATAATAGGGAACTAAATGTAAATTTTTATTTGGTAGGTGTAATGCATAAAGTATGTACAAATGTATTTTCGGTAAGATGTCGCTGGTAAGATCAATTTATGAGATCCTTGCATTAAAATTGTTAATTATTTTATAGACGATTTTTAAATATATATAAGTCAATCAGAAATTATTTACTCTGAATGTTGATAGTAGAAAGCTATTAAAATATCTATTATTTGTATTTATTTGTTAATAATAATTGAGACTTAAATATTAGCAGTAATCTTGTTCCTTTCACAAAATGTTTTTTAATTATTCTCAATTTAATTTACATTTATACGTTTGGCATTTATCCTAAAGTGATCTCTGAGAGTGATCTCAAAGTAATCATTCAATGATGAATTTAATAGTTACATTAATTATTGGATTATAAATTAGAATAAACTACAGTTTCCAGTTTCTACTACAACATTATTTTATATTTCATTTCATTTTTTTTAGTTTTAAAATGCAGTCTGCACCTTGTGCTGGTGATTTTACACGTAATATAATAAAATTGATACTAGTGATGGGTACCCGATTGTTTAATTAAATTATTTACAAGATTTCAATAAAAAATATCTATGAAGTATAAACATCCGCATTTCTATTAACTATAAATTCTTAATTGAATGAGCCATACATATTACATATATTTTTCGAAAAAATTATTTAAAAAAACAAGAATAATTACTATTTTATGTCACACGGGTTGATCTAGCAACTGACTGCTACGACAACTGTGCAATTTTTTTAAGCATAATCCGTTTTGATATAACGTCCAGAAAAGAGTTTGTTTTAAGACTGTCTGCCTTGATCACAAGCACAACTAATTTAATTTAAAGTGTATTGTTATATTATATTATAATGGAAAATAATAATTATAGTAAAATATATAATTAAAAAACAGTTAATATCTAGCCATCTAGGGTATAAACTACACTAAAAAAGTTGTGAGTATGCTAATAAAATACATGAGGTTTATAATGTATTTATGTATATAAAATAGAAAGATTGATAACTTTATATTGTTTTAAATACTTCGCGCAAACCTAAGGTGATACCCGGCGTATAGTATAATATGCAAAAAGGTACGTATTAAACTTGGTGTGGTGAAACGAAGACTGCCTTTGGAGTTTGGACTGTTCGGTATCGCGTATTTTATACATTGCGCTTTTGGGATTAAACTTATAAATGCTTCTACGACACCCAGTTAACAGATTGTCCGTGGCAATGAATATTTAATTTAAGTCTTAAAGTAAATGTAAAATACTAAAATAGTAATAATATGAAAAAAAAACTTTCAACGACTCTTCCGGTGAAATCTAGCTGGAGTGCCGCCGTCGCCGAAAAAACGGCTATCTTCATTAATCATCATCTTGCTCGGAACTGAAACTTGAAAGTATCAAAAAATATTTAATGAAAATAATATGATCATAACGAAATGTGTGAATTTGTGCTAACAAACTGTCCGTCTATATTGATGGCTTATTATTTTTTTGTTCACTGAAATTATTAGAATTTTTAAACGTCGCCGACGAATGTCGACAATTGACAATTGCCATAGATATCTATTATTATAAAATATATTATTTACTATGATAAATCCAGAGAACTTATATATTATACTCAGTACCTAATCGGTCTATTGATAAATCGTAAGTACTTTAAGGCGGCTCTTAGTGGCTATTATTTAAGGGGAACAATTTAGGCAATTTCTAATCTTTTCGTCGCCGCCCGTAATCTATGTGTTAGTCGTAAATGATTATTAGTGTGAAATTCGAAGAAATTCGAACTCGATAACAATAGATTTTATATCGCCCGGCTGCGGGCACACGGTTCAATAGCACACGTACGCGCATGCACAAGTCAACGTAATCATTCTCGAAAAATATTTTTGTACACTCACAAGAGTGAAAAATGCTAATAAGCTGGCGAAAAATACACATACTTCTAGTAGTCCAATTTCAATTTTGAAAAATTATTTGAATTCGTCAGCCTCTTTTCTATGATTTGTAGGAAACTGATTTTGGATATTTTAGATAATTTACGTATATTACGGTTCCAAATGACTGCTTGATTTCTCAAATTTAACTTGCACTTTTAAGTGTTAACTAGACAAAAAGATGAAAAAGTTTTTCCTACAGATCATAGAAAAGAGGCTAACGAATCCAAATAAGTATTCAAAATTGAAATTGGACTACTAGAAGTATGTGTATTTTTCGCCAGCTTATTGGTCTAAATGCATGAAAAATCCAATCGTTTAGAGCCGCCTTAACAGACATCTTTGTGATCAGCAATGTACTTATTCTGGTTTTCTATTTAATTTATAGTTCGCATGCCTAACTGGTCCACAAGTTTATAGACATTCTATTAAATTACAATATGAATTATTATAAGTTTCCTTTGTAGGTACTTGCCCAAAACTCGACCACCGGGATTTAAATAAAAAAAATGTGATTTAGGTAACCTATTGGCTATTGATCTATTATAAAATAGAAACTGAACCTAACAATAATATCACTATATAAAATAATTAAATCTGATAATTTGAAGACTCTTAAAACCTCTAAAATATTTTTTAAATTTAGTGTTATAATCTATTTAAGCGCTCACGCAAATTTTTTAATTTTTTTTTCGGTAACCCATGTGTTGCAACCAGTTAAGATGTATATGATGCAAAAATTAACTGCCGGAAATAATTAGTGTTATGGTATAGCTTTACGAAGTTCACGATTTTCGGTGTTTTAAGCTCCCGTACAACGCTTAAAGCTTACCGAGCTTAAGTATAACAAATTAAAATTCTTTTTTAAACCGAGGTAAATCAACGTTTTAAAAATTATGGTGCAAAAATAATTCTAACACCCACCCATGATGGTTTTACATAACAAATAGAGTGATTTTTTAGTTTTACCACCTAAAGTTGTCACTGCAGAGAGATAATTTTCCAAATTAAAACTTACTAAGAATTTTCTAAGAATTCTATAGGACAATATAGTATATAGGCATATAGCTATACTTAATGTTGAACAACACCATACATCCGATTTCTGAATTAAATTTGTGAAATGTTTTAAATTACTTTGCTAATTTAAATGCAAGAAAAAAGAAATTTCCGTTCTTGATTTGTAAAATTATTCTATTTCTATAGCAGTATAGCACATATTATGATATTTATAGAATTCGTACAGTTTTTCCTACAGATCATAGAAAAGAGGCAAACGAATTCAAATAAGTATTCAAAATTAAAATTTGACTACTAGAAGTATGTGTATTTTTCGCCAGCTTATTGGTCTAAATGAATGAAAAATCCAATCGTTTAGAGCCGCCAGTTATTTTAGCCAAAACATCCAATTTTCATTCCATCATACTGATCGATCTAGTAATGTAGTAATGTGATAATACTTTTTAAAACAGATTTGAATTCATCATTATGTCTGATTGAGATTGGTCTGTCCACTTTTCCCAATTCCAATTTTTATTTCATGAAGTATAACGCGATAGGATTTGAAACAACGTAATAAGATCTGCATATTATGCATTAATAATTATTATAATTTATAAATTATAACAATTTGGTGACTTTAACATCAATTTTAATGATAAGAAATCAGAAACTTTTATACTTTCCTTATGGACACATTCAATTTACATAATATTATGATAAACAATCCAGTAGACTCTACAAGACTACAACGAGAGATGACACCACTATCGATGCAGTATTTTCAAGATATTTGGAAAAAATTACATCACAAACATACGTATCATATTTCAGTTTTCACAAGCCTGTGATTTCGATTATTGAATATGATTAATATAATATAGTAATTAAATAGTAATAATAATCATTTTCATTTTCATTTATTTTTCACATTTACTTATTGATATTTACTTTTATTTTGAATATGGTTCCACCAAAATGTATTTGTCATCTATAATATTTGTTGGAAAAGAAACTTCGTTTCTACAGGGTGTCCCATGACAGCACTCACTTTTTTTGTAAATTGTATCATTCCGAAGTTTCGAAGTTGGCCATTTTCTGTTTTTACACACGTTGCGGTTTACCACCGAGCACCGGCGAATTTTTATTTTTATTTTTAAGATCCTACGTATTTTAACGAGTTAAAAACAGCACATAATAACATAATATAATATACTAATAAAATATGACAAATAGACAGTACTCGCTTGATGCTTACTGATCGCCAAACACTAGGTCCTAGAAATAAAAGTTATTGAGGGGTATGCATACCGACGTTTTTAAGGAGTTTAATATTGGCAATTTTATATTTGTGTGTATGCTGGTCATGTAAATGTGTGCGTAGAAGTGATCATAATATGATATATAATAATATAATATACAATTACCTAGGTATCGTATAATTTCCTTTTTTTTTATTAATTAACTCGCGGCAACTTAAGCCATTAAGTGGTTTTTTTTTTACTGTGGGGAGGGTACAAGTGTAAACACGTGTGTTTTGGTTTTGGCAGATTTTTTTAGTGGGCACCCGTAGGCCGTAGGTATCTGCCATGCCCGGATGGGGGACAGCGGCACTTCTCTCCGGACACCATGACTTCCCCGAAGAAAAATGCCGCCCGCGGCTGGCATCGAACAGGCGCCGGTGTGCATCGCAACCGACACCTTAATCGGCTCGGCCACTCCGTCCCCCCGTATAATTTCTAATTAGATCCTCACAATATTTTTAAATACAAAATTCGTAGGTATGTATTATAATTACTTACATAATAATACCAAAAAAGGTATAAAAATTAAAAAAAATCATGAACTCATAACTCATAAGCAAAAGCTATAATTTTTTGCCGCACCATAGAGTTTCCGCTTGGGGCATTTGCGATTTACCCCTTTTGCCCTCCCCTAAATGCGCCACTGGACGGATTTTTTTAAATAATTTAAAATGTTAGAGATTAGGTAAGTATCAAATTGAATGGTCTGAATTAAAAATCAATTTATTTTATGATACTATCTAACTACTAGATTACCTAAACACACATAACATTTCGTCATAGACATATTAATAAGTGAACACTTTATGAATAATATTATGTTAATGCATTTTGTAGGCAGAAAATAATAATGCTACCTATATATGTTATTAGTAATCTGTTGGTAGACCGTAGTTGTTGTTTATGTGCAATAAATAAAAATCAAAAATATAATTTTTTGTTGAATATCAATAGGTACATTATTATGTCAGCATTATTCGTTTTGCAGTTTTCAGTTTCGATAATATTTTATTTTACATTTCAAATTAATAACATATAATCGCGCTACGGTAGGTTCTTTTTTTTACATTTCCGTTAGCACTACATTTTGTATTATACAAATATTAATTGTTTTTTAACTGTAATTTTAAGTTTATGTCAGCCATTGGAAATGACAAGATAATATACAAAAATGAAACTGTTCAGGACTTCAAGAGTGACCAAAATATTAACAGATTTACGGATTTGCTAAAAATTGGTTAAGCAACGTTACTTTTTAGTTTCTACGATTCGAATTTTCAACAAAATAATGATTTAAGGATTACGTATTACTTGGGGAAATTGAGTATAATATATTATTAAACATTAGGTTGATAATAATGATATAAATCTGTTCAGTTAATTCGAATTTCGAAGATTAGCTATGGCAAACAATAAAATATAAAACCTCCGTATATACAGAGTGTAACAGATAGAACTGACTTTTGGAATAACTTTTGTTCTAAGTTCTAATCAATATTAAAATTTTTTTTTTATATATACGCAGTGTGTTCACGTTAAGAGGTACCGCTGAATATCTCAGATGGGTGACATTGTATTGAAATGTTGTTTTCGGGAGGTGATAGTGATCACTTAAATTCATATTTTGCATGCGCAATACGACTTACTTTTTTTAAATGACAACCCCAGTTATTTTCTGCAGATTCGGGTAGTGTATTTTTTTTAAACATTTATTTATAAAAGTTTTTTTCTATTTTCAAAACTGACCAAGTTAGAGTAAATCAAAAATAGGATTTATGCATAATATGTGTTTAATGAAATTTTCATTTATAACCACTGGAAATAATAAAATAAGTGTCAAATAAATGTTTAACGGGGAACGGAGTGGCCGAGCGGACTAAGGCGTCGGTTGCGACGCGCACCGTCGCCAGTTCGAACTCTGCTACGGGCGGCATTTTTCTTCTGGCAGTCACGGTGTGTGGAGAGCAGTGGCGGATACGAGGGGGGGCGAAGGGGCGTTGGCCCCTCCTAGGGCTGTCTTTTTTACGTTATTTTCTATTATAATTTATAATATTTGGCTAAACAAAAAGACAATTTAATTTTTTTAATTCGCCCCCCTCTCCCTTGGGTGACTAGATCCGCTACTGGTGGAGAGAGAGGCTGACATGGTGACATCCCCCATCTGGGCATGGCAGATACCTACGGGTGCCCACTTAAAAACTCTGCCAAAACAAACATACACGTAGGTATCTGCCATGACCAGATGCTGGTTGTCGCCATGTCGGCCTCTCTCCGCACACCGTGACTGTCAGAAGAAAAATGCCGCCAGTAGACCAAGTTCGAATCGGCGACGGTGCGCGTCGCAACCGCTGACTTAGTCCGCTAAGCCATTACGTCCCCCATTTAACATTTATTTGGCACTTATTTTATTATTTCCAGTGGTTATAAATGAAAATTGCATTAAACACATATTATGCATGAATCCAATTTTTGATTTACTCTAACTTGGTCAGTTTTGAAAATAGAAAAAAACTTTTTATACAATAAATGTTTAAAAAAAATACTCTACCCGAATCTGCAGAAAAAAACTGGGGTTGTCATTTAAAAAAAGTAAGTCGTATTGCGCATGCGCTTAACAAGTGAGCTAAAAATTTGAAACTGGTCTGAAAATATGTATTTAAGTGATCATTATCACCTCCCGAAAACAACATTTCAATGCAATGTCACCCATCTGAGATATTCAGTGGTACCTCTTAGCGTGAAAACACTGTATATAATAATTTATAGTCACTTGAGCTACACATAATATATTAAACAAAAATTATTTTTATATTTTTAACATTGAAAATAAAATATTTAAAATTTAATTAAAATTTTTTTTGGATATATTCGAAAAGCCAATTTGTGAATCTGATTACACTAACAATTTTTATAGTATAAACATTTATCTAAGTCAAGTAGTTTCTTTTTTTTAGAATTTTTTAAAATATCAGTATTTTTTTGATTAAATGAATTTGGAACGTAATAGCTTTTTTCAAAATATTTTTTTGGGAATTTGCTGACATGAGTAGGTATATTTCAAAAAATTATTAACTTATCATATAATTTTAACAACTTTTGTCATATGTTTAAGTAGCGTCATTTTTTTTCGTCAATTCTTTCTGTTATACCTTGCATATTAAAAGTATAGCTATATAATATATGGATAATATTTTCTATCAACCCGTGTCCTTGTCGTATTCATTGATAATTTATTATTTTTCGTTATCGTTTTTTAATAAGTGTTTCAAATCTTTATGTGTGATAACATATAATATAATTAATATAAATGTGCTACTATAATTGATTCATTCATAATATTTACGAGACGTTTCGTTTATAATATAATAATGGCATGATGGTAAGATGTATTCAATTATGGATATTATTATTGTACTAGATGATTCATCCTCAGCCCGGTTAATGAGTGGGGACCGTTTGATTTCCAGCTGGCTTCAATAATAAATAATTTATAATGATATTACTATCGATTAGGTGAAACGTGGTGCAGTGACATATAGGTTGTAGAGTGAAGTCATTCGTTTTCAAAATCCGAGTGTCGCCATCGACACCGTGCACCATTGACGGACCACCATCATCATCATCATTATCGTCGTCGTATTCAGAATACATATGGGTATTTACTTGAGTATGTTATTAAATAGTAATCTACTAATCTATTACTCGTATAGTTGTACTCAAATTTCAAATTTGGATAGACCGTTTACCACTTTTTACCTTTATCTCGTTCCACTGAATTGAAAAAAAGTTAGTTCCTTTTTCATATTTAATAACCGTCTCCTTTTGCCGTGGTCAGTAGATGTTTGAATATTATGCTGTAAAGTATAAGTTTTTATGAATACAATACCTTATTGGTTGTAAGATAAGTAGGTACTCATATTTATGAATTTATGCAAATGGTAATAATGTAAAGTAACTTATTTTATAAAAATGATTATATTGCCATATTTTGTCAAAGATTGTAAATGTGTAAAGAAAACCTTTTCAAGAAATCGAAACAATAACTATTGTTGAATAGGTAGTTAAAAGTATCAGTAATAAGTCATCAAGAAAATACTTACAACTTACAAATAGGGTTCAGAATTCATATAAATTATAAAAAAATGTATTTAAATATAAAAAGCATTTTAAAAGTGAAATAAAGTAATTATTTATTTATTTATTAAACTATTTTTAGTGTTGAAAAAATGTTATGAACTGCAAATCGCAACATTACGAACTTTGAATTAACCCTCATAACCTAGCGTTGGTAACATTTTTTTAATCAATACGTCTTATGGAGAAAATTAAGTAAATAAGTGTAATTCCGTTTTTGGTCTTAAATCTTAATAAAATACCAGTTATTTATAAATTAGAATTTATCGACATCTGCGCCGTGTACCTATTAGAAGGAACCACCACATTAAACAAATTATGGTACCTTAAATGCATTTAAATTAGTGTAACAAATTTATAATTTACCACGAAATATGAACAAAAAAATTATTTATGTAGAAAAAAATAAAATAAAAAAACGCTAATGGGAGAAAAAATCAAAATTATATTATTTGATTTCAATAATATGGAAATTATATTAATTACTTTTGTTGAAGATAAAAAATTATCTCTCTATATTTTTAGATTCTGAGTGGAACGATGAATATATTGATTTTACAATGATGTGCGGTTTTTTAATTTTATTTTTTTGAGTCTGTCGTCACCTTTTAGGCTGTTATTTATGGGCATTTTCAGTTTCCAATTTTTTTAATTTTTTTTTCTATAAATTTCAATAAAATTTTATTTTTGTTGGGCCAAAAAGCGCGAAAATTTAATACAAGGCTCTTGATATATTGTTACAATAGTAGATGAAAAATATTAAAAATACATATGCACGATTTTTTTATAAGTATTTTGACAACATTTATCAAATTTAATATTTAATAATTATTTTGAAGTTAAAAATTAATGATATGTTCAACCTTTATAGCTAAGTTTTAAAATTTAAAACAAGGTTCCACGTAAATAGGTTATACATTTATAATTTATAAATGACTTCACAATAATATTATTGAATTCAAATTTAACACCATCCATTACAGTGGTCAGTGACCCACTTGTAACCTATTGTACAGTAGAGTGACACCCACTTGCCCACCTTTTTTGTTTAAAAAAAAAAGCATTAGATTTCAAATACTAAATCTTTATTTATAGGTAATTGTTTAGTTTAAAGATAATTCTATTAATGACTATTTAAATTATAAAAAAGTGATAATTCAATATAATTTTCATAATTTTTAAGACATATTTTAATTATAAAATTGGTTTTTTTTAAATTTTATTCCAGGATTTCAATTTAAAAATACACAACACATTACAGAACACATTTTTATTAACAACTAATTTATAAATTTATCTAATATTTTATATTTATGACTTATGAGATTACTTAAATGTAATGAACCCAATTAAACTAACGAGCAATAATTAGGTATACGTATATATTATAGTTAGTAAAAACATAAAGTATACAACATAACAATTATTAATCAGTAATCACTTTAGTTTAGAAAAGAGAAATGTATAAGTAGCGGAGGATGAGGAGTATCTATACGATTGCAATGTTATAATAATTCATCTTATTATTTAATACTGACAATATTTTAAATATCTACGTTTTAATCAACTTTCAACAAAATTACTTTATATACCTAAATATGAGTGTATTAATCCTTAACTTACACAATATATTGTAATATAAAGGATACCTATTAAAAATAAAATAATAAATTGCAATTTTCTTTGTATGATGGTATAAATGCAATAAGTCCTTTGGACAAATCTAACCCATCACCCGTCATATATGTTTGATAGTTTTAAATGGATAGTAAATTTTCAATGTTTAAATCTGCAATATAAAAATGTTATACTTTAATACTTATAAGTTATAACAAAAACAACATAAAATTAAACTGAAATAAAACAATATATTATAATATATTAATATTATATAGAAACATAATAAAATAAAACTTTGGTAATTCAATTTTTTGTTTGATTATAATTTACCAATATAAAAATCGTAAGATAATTATTTATTTTCAGGAGAACGCACAGAATTTCAATACGATATTTGCTCGCAGACGTTACATCATGACTCCATGCGAATACAATTATTGGAACCATTCCTATATTAACGGACTCGTATTCTCAATTTTACTGGTAAGTTACATTTGACCAACATTAATTATAGTGTATCATTTATTTCTACATAAATATAATATATTATTAATATTTTATTTAAATTTTATGATATAACTTGACAATATAAATTAATAATATTATGACAATTTTTTTTTTAAATGTATTAATATTAAATTATTAACTAAGATTATATTATGTATAATTTAATAAGTTTTGAGCTTGGTTATGTTGGTACTTGTTTATAGATCTTTGAACTTAATGCATTTATAAAAACGTATCTTATATCTATTATATGCGTTAAATTAGGTATAGGTATATATTATACAATTTTTGATTGATTATGTAGATTAAGCTAAATCGATTTTCAAAACTTACAACAAATAACTTAAAGGAAATATTGACCTTCAGAAAAAAACCTTAAGGATAATGGTTGTAAATATATAATTTATTTTTATTTTGACCAAGTTAAATGTTTTTTTAAAAAAAAAATTCTCAAAGTTGTGCCAACGCAAGTACCCCACCTACTTTTTTTTTTGTTAACTATGATTAAAACCGAAGATGTATACTCATACGCATTTAGAGATTTACAACTATAGATTTCAATAAACACAATGTATCTATATATTGTAATGGAATAAAAAAATAAATATGAAAATACGGGGAATTGTATTGTAATGTGCTGTAAATATTATAGTAGATTTTAAGTGTACTTCGTCACTGTAATCACTTCGATGGACGTGTTAAATTTGAAGTAAATTATCGCATAGTCTACGATACATGATTCTGGTTGAAGAGGATGTATCAACCTCTATATTTATGAAGATTATTTTATTATATAATATAATAAATATATATATTTATTACCTATTAGTTATTTCTATAATAGTTAGAGATACAGTAGAGACATTATGGGAATTTACAAAACTATAATATGGTAACAAAGTTTATTTAGGGGAGTTTACATTTTCCATTTTCGTCCATTTGTTATTAAGTATAAACTAAGTTAAAATACTGACGACTGACGTACCATATAGAAAGGTGTGATTGGTTAAAGTTAGTCGGTTAGTCTTATTATAAGTAAATAGATAGCTTGAAATGAGTCTCTATATTTTAAAAATTGTATTGTGTATAGAAAATGTGATATGTATATAATATATGTATATATTAAATTTTTTACAGTTGACCTCAAGTGTGGAAATTGTAGCGGACAATGTAAATATAACGGAAAGTGGATCAAGTCAAGAAATCAACTGCACGCTTTATAGGTCATGCACACAATGTACCGATGCACACTCTGGTTGCAATTGGCTGTTCGAAAAACAAATTTGTCTAGACACAAATCAAATTTTATCGGGGAAGTTCATAATTGATACAAAAGAATCATGCCCAGCGTATACTGTTACGTATGATGACTATTCATTACAGGTTAAGGTTTCGAATATCGAGGCAAAAAGTGTAAAAACTTTTTTTAATGTAAGGCCAAATATTGGTTGTGAAATAGAAAATGCAATTTATAACGCTTCAAACGTTAATGGAGTAATAACTTGTAATTGGGTAGACAAAAAAACTATACCTACCAAAGAACAAAGAATAAGAATTAAAACTAATCCTTTGTATATTTTTTATTTTTCAATCGTTGTGAACAACGTACGATTGCAATTCGACAATCCACGAGACCATTACATCAGTTATCACGGATGGACTTGCCCGGAAGAGAATTGTACGATCAGTTTTTGGGAAAGTGATTCAAGAAAATATTACTGTAAATGGTGTTTAAAAAACGATGGTTGCAAGATAGCAGCCGAACAACCGAACAGTTGCGACATACGGAACGCGATTAACAACGAGAAATGGAAGGACGTAGCACCGTTGTCCAAGATCGAAGTGAGAAGTCCTGACGTGGCGATCGAGTCTTTCGAACCAGACGTTTTGCTGTACAAACGCAATACGTCGACGGTCGTGAGCATAACCGTCAAGAACCACAGGTTTTTGGCCGAAAGCCGTAATACGAAGGTGACCTTGGCCGAGCAGAGTTGTGACGACCCGGTCACAGTCGACGACCAAACTGTTAATTGCACTGTTGGTTACGTAAAGGTGGTTGGCGAGGGTCCGGTGGTAATTGAGTACGCAGGGATTACGAGTGTGTTGAGCCTGAAGTCAGTGCAAAAGTTCAGGTTCATCGATCCGAGCTTAACGGACCTAAGCCCGATCTGCGTACCCGCCACGGGTGGAACCCGGATAGAACTGACCGGAGAGTACCTGAACACCACGGCTGACGTCCAGGTGTTCTTCAGAAAAAACAGGACGAAAGTGATGTGCGAGATCGTAGAACTCAAGCACGACCGCATCGTTTGCGTGACCAACGCTCACACTTACCAACAAAAGTCTGGTCCGTTGCAAGTCGTGTTTGACAATGCAGTTGGCAAGTACTACAAAAAAAAAATGTTCACATACGTCAACGAGCCAACCGTACTGGATGGTCAAGTATTCGAGGGCGTCGCATCTGGCAACGTCCCGTTGACGGTCCGAGGTGGTTTTGAGTGCACGGAAAACCAGCAGATGTACGTGGACTACAACGGGACAAGGTACTACGGTATCTGTGTGGTGCGTAACAACAGCAATTTGACGATGGACTGTTGGCCTCCGAAGCTCGACGATCCGGGTCAGATGACGAGTCTTTCGCTCGGGTTTCGTGTAGAATTAGCTGGTAAAGTAGTGAACTTGCCTCAACACACGCCGTACTTACTCCACCCCGACCCGGTTTACACTGACTTCGAAGTGTTCGACGGCACCGTCGTCCGTGTGGACGGCATGTTTCCGGATCTATTGCAGCGTCGCCGACCTAACGGCAGCTACATCCTCGAAGTCACATTCCGTGGAGATGAGGCGGACGACGACGAGAGGTTCACCATGATAAACGTAACCGAGAATTACATCGAATGCCGATCACCTTTCGACTCGTCGGTTGCTGATATTCTAGAGATCGCTATCACAGTCGGAAAACAAGTCAAACGGACCGTAGTGCAAAGAAGACACCGACAGTATTATGCGATTGTTCGGTTACTGAGCCCTCAAAAAGTCATCGGTGGTATTTCGGCCCTGTTGATATGCGTATTTGCACTTATCTTCTGCGTAAAGAATATAATGAACAGTTCTAAGCAGCACATGGACAAACGATATATAGGAGAACTTAGAAACATCACCGCCGGAATAGACGACACCACTGATTATTTATTGAATTCAAACACTGGCAAGAGGCCGAAGACCAGGCATTGAATTATATCGGAATTAAAAATACATTATTGGGACTAATATAAAATATCTTATTTTTACTTGTATAAAATAATTTGTACATTTTAATGTTATTATTTGAATTTTTTTTGAGCTATTAATTAATGATATTAGGAGTTAATTGTGCAGGAGTTATATTTCTATAATTTTTATGATTTTAAGTCGTTCGTGTCACGGATGTTTAAAATGGATGTTATAAGTCATGTGTTGTCCCTATTTATGTATCCTTATGCTCTTGATATAATTTTGTTCTTCCATAGATAATATAACTAGTATAATACCTATATGTAGAACTTATGAACTTTGAAATACTGTTATTTTTATTCATTATTTTTAGTTATAATTGACGCAATAATGCTACTTTTATTAGATTAATAATTTTTTTACGTTTTACATATTAATCAAAGATAAATTTGGTAATATCATATGGTTATAACTTATAAGTCTGTAGCCATGTTAACTACAAATCCATATAATTCAGGATATAAGAAATATTGACTATATATGTTATTATAACTTAATATGTACCTAACATTCTACTCTGTTTAAGACCATAATAATAGTGGTTTTATTAAATATCAAAAAAGGAAAAGTCAAATGTTCATGAATAATGAGAAATTGCAAGGCAAATAATATTGTTAAGTGCCTACCTAATATTGACAAATAATATGTGTATAGCTGGTAATTTTCATGGTGACAAACTTAAGATATTTTAGGGTTGGCCAATATTATTATTTATTATTCACTTTTTAGTATGACAGTATTTTAGTATTATGTATTAATATCTATTTGCTATATATTTATAAATAGTACACAATACATTATATTAAAATCCTATACAATTCATAATAATATTTCATGCTGCAGTAAGGTCGTAGTTTTTCGTTTAAAATTTAAATACATATTGATACTCGACGTTGTATAGGTAGGTAACCTACTTACTACGTTTTGTATGATACAGTAACTATCATATTTTGTTCGCACTGTGACAGTACCTATCTTTGAACTATCATGATATTATAGCCATTAAATGTACACTCTTTGAATTTTACTACATCTGTAGTGGCCTAACAATTGATGGCGAGATTAACGATTAGATCTATTGTCTTGTATATATCTTGTATGCTTGTGTATATAATAGGTATAGGTATACTATATCAAATTGGTACATTAGGTAAACTGACACTACGTCGCTACCTATGTGTAATTACTTATAAATTATAATAATATTTGTATAATAAGTGAAATATCCAAATATTTAGATTTTTAGGTACTAGGTAAAGGAAGGTATGTTCGTGATATATGTAATTTCGTGATATTTCTTTCGGCATTTGTAACGAACATACCTATTAGCCAAAAACATCGAAATTGCGTCAAATGGTACCCCGGGTACTACTGTCGATTGACAAACAGTCGTTGGGTGCTTGTGATACGTCAATTGTTTACTGAAATTTACTTTGTAATTACTCATCTAGTTAATGTATCACGAATATACCTTCCTTTACCCTACCTATAAATTATAATGATTTTACTAAATTTTTTAGGTTTCTAAACACTAACCGTAAACCGTCTAAACTAAACGGTTGTGTCCGTCCGTTAATTAGGTTCTAGAACATATAGTTATGATATTGATATTTATGTTTCCATTTTAATATTCGTATTCATAATTTATTGTTCATAACGGACGGACAAAACGTACGGGGGTATTATTTGTTCTAACTTCTAAATACGCTTAACTATAGAGTCTTATTAATACTACAGATTAACAAATAAATGGTTCAATAACGGTCCTATTTTAGTAAATTCGTACTAGCTAAAGCAGCTAGTATTAAAAATATCAAAATATAATTATTTAATATAGCCTGCAGCTGCAATATCAGGTATTCAGGTAGATTCATACTATAGACAATATTAAAAAGTAGCTACAAAGATAATAAAAGTTGTTAAATTGTTTATGGAATTGAAGTTAATTGTGATTTGTGATGTATAATATTAAAATTCACTTAGAAACCATGAATCTTACAGAGTGAGCTTTCCTAACTTGTAATGAATATTATATTTTTTAGCTTTTTCTAATATCATTATTTCATGTGTATTTAACTGACCTTTCGGAATTAATTTTCGAACATTTATTTTAGTACATATTTTGTTTTATCATTTATTTGATAGCTTCCAGAATTGTTTTGAAGTTCCTATACAGGACCTACTAAAAATTACACATTATATCCGGGGCTCTGACCTCACTCTCCTTCTATAATTTGTTTATACTATGATGTATATGAGTGGTACATACATAATATACTGTGTGATCACGATATTAGGTACCATAGAATACCTCAGATGGGTGACTTTGAATTGAAATGGGGTTTTCAGGAGGTGATTGGGAGCACTTAAATTCATATTTTCAGACCAGTTTCAAATAATTAGATCACTTGGCACGAAAAAGGGGAAATACGACTTACTTTTTTTTAAATAGTAACCCCAGTTTTTCTGCAAATTCATGTAGAGTATTTTTTTAAAAACATTTATTGTAAAAAAAGTTTTTTTCTATTTTCAAAACTGACCAAGTTAGAGTAAGTCAAAAATTGGATTTATGCATAATTCGTGTTTAATGATATTTTCATTTATAACCACTGTAAATAATAAAATAATTGCCTAATAAATGTTTAATGGGCGGGGAGAGTGGCCGAGCGAACTAAGGCGTTGGTTGCGATGCACACCGTCGCGTCGCTGGTTCGAACTCGGCCGTGGGCGGCATTTTTCTTCTGTCAGTCACCGTGTCCGAAGAGAGAGGTCGACATTGCCCACCTGGGCATGGCAGATACTCAAGTGTGTTTTGGCAGAATTTTTATGTGGACAGTGGCCAGTGAGCACCTGTAGGGTACTTTATACAATAAATATGATATTACAAAGTATATTTGATGACATTATTTTGAATAAAGTAATTTATATATAAACTATTTACGTGGAACCTTATTTTAAATTTTCAATCCTTAGCTATAAAAGTTGAACATTTTATAAATTTTTAACTACAAAATAATTATTACATTTCAAATTTGATAAATTTTGTCGAAATTCGAACTTTAAATGCTTATAAAAAAAAAATTGTGATTATGTATTTTTAATATATTTAAACTGCTATTATTACAATATATCAGGAGCCTTGCATTAAATTTTCACTCTTTTTTACCCAATAAATAAAATTTTATTGATATTTATAGAAAAAATAATACAAAAAAATTGAAAACAGACAGTGTCCGTAAACAACTTAAAAAGAGTCGAATTATTTTCAAAATTTTTTCGTGTGTAGAAAATGCTAATATAAACATTCAGTGAAATTTTCAAGTATCTACAGAATTCGTTTTTTAATTACTACAGAATAAGAAAATCGTTCCATGAGAAATCTAGTGAATATCAAATGTTGTAAAAATATGAATTTCAAATGCTTATAAAAATTTAATTTGACTTTCTTGTAGACATTTTTTTTTGGTAAAGGTAGACAAATTTATGAGGAATCTTGTATTACATTTTCAAATCTTAGATTTAAAAAGAAAAATTTTAATGAATTTCTAACTCAAAATAATTTGGAAATTTTCTTTATTTTTACGTATTTTGTCAATATTTGAACTTAAAATGTTTATAAAAAAAAATTGCGACTGGATTTTTAATATTTTTCATCTGTCTTTGAAACAATATATTAGGGAGCCTTCTATTAAATTTTTAAGGTTTTGTCCCCACAAATAAAATGTTATTGATATTTATAGAAAAAAAACTAAAAAAAATGGAAACTGAAAAAGTAATTAAAGAGCTCAAAATAAGTCAAAATATTTAGAAAATGTTATAGTGTATAGAAAATGCTAATATAAACATTCAGTCAAAATTTCATGTACCTACGGTCATTTGTTTAAGAGTTGCTCCAAAAACCAAAATGTATTTTTTCGAAAACCGATTTTGTGTAAAAATTCCCGTTTTTCCTTAATTCTTCTTTTGTTTTTCACTGCGCTTTTGAAAACTACTGGGAATTTTAAATTTTGACCTCCTCAATGCACCAACGATATTCACTTTCCAATTGAACAAAATACTAACAAGATACAAGATACTATTTTTACTTTTGACCCCACAAAGTACCAACTAGATTCACTTTCCTATCAGAAAAGATACTGTTGAAGAAAATCCAAGCACTTTTACTGTCCTAAAGGCTAAAAGGTGATGACAGACACAAAAAAAATTTTAAAAAAACACACATCATTGTAAAATCAATACATTCATCGTTCCACTCAGAATTTAAAATCGAAATACCTTACCATACAATTGTTAGAGTTTACCACCGAATAAGTTTATATACCGTGTACATTAATTCGGGACCATCATTAACGTCACCATTAAGAGATTTTGGTTTCCCAATTAACAATTAAGAGGAAGCATTATTCTTTGAAAAAAAAAATTAACGAAATCCGACTATTCTACCGGGCGTGAGAGTTTTTCCTGTCAGACATGTATTTTTCTAAGAAACGCACCGGCTCCGACGCCCTTAAGAGGACACTACACCCGCATGTGTTGTCTCTGTCTTACAAATGTAAAATATAGCAAACACTGTTTTGATCGGGAAAAAACCAAGAAGGCTACAGCTATAACTAAGAAATGAAATTTTCACCACATAAAAAGGAGAACTTCGGCTGTGCAATGTCATTTTTATTTTTTCGTTATCAGAACCACATAAAAAGTTATTCAAGTTCTAAAAACACAAACAATAATAGATTTTGATACAATAAGAACTTTTTTCGTTTAAGTAATATCAAAAAATAATAACATTATTGCACAGCCAAAGTTCTTCATCTTTAAGTGATGAAAATTTCGTTGCTTAGTTTTGACTGTATAGCGTTCTCGGTTCTTTACCTCGCAAACCAGTTTTTGCCATGTTTTTGCGCTTGTGGAGACAGAGACTACACTCGAGTGTAAAGTCCTGTTAAGGAGCGCGCCGGAGCCGGTGAGTTTTTTAGTACAAAAACATATCTTACAGGAAAAACTCTCACACCCTGTAGAATAGTCAGATCGCGTTAATTTTTTTTTTATTTAAAAGAAGAGAATATTTTGCAGGTCCGATTTTTAAAATAATAATTATAGAAGCTAAAATATGCATTTGAACAATACTTGTTATTATTTAAACGTATTTTTCTACCACTATTTAAAGAAAAATGAAAATTCTTGAAAAAAATTTGATCCAACCTGAAAAATGTTCTCTTCATTCAAATAAAAAACTAATTTACAAAATCCGACTATTCTACAGGAGTGGGAGTTTTTCCTGTGAAAGTGTGAAGTCATTTTCGTTGATAT
Organism: Macrosiphum euphorbiae; assembly: GCA_949089665.1. Lineage (NCBI taxonomy): Eukaryota > Metazoa > Arthropoda > Insecta > Hemiptera > Aphididae > Macrosiphum > Macrosiphum euphorbiae. Next base: position 97,133,397 of record CARXXK010000001.1, on the reverse strand, counting down.
AATACACCGTATCGACTATTGACCCAGCCTAAATAGGTATCGCTCTATAGATTAGTGGAAAATTATTATAACTAAAATAGTAAAATATAACATATAATTTTCAAATTGTATAGAATTTCAGAAAATTAGAAAAGCTGGCACCGACACCCTTAAACAGATTTGACTGTATATGTGTTATCCTGTGTTTATTTGTATATTCTATCGGGTAGTGTGGATTAAATTTTTTATTTTATGTTAGATAATATAGTATAATAGTATATACTGTCTGACTGTTAATCTTCGTAAATGTGTCATTGATTTGTATGATGCAAATATGCAATGCAAGCAAAAATTCCAACCATCGTATAGGAAACTGTCGTAAAAACTATTTCACTGACCGTTTTAAATTTTAAAAACTTATAGTAATTGTGGCCGAACGGTTATCAAGCCTCCGTCGTCTGTCATCCGAATACAGGCTAGAATGTAATACAAAACATATTGCGTATTATTTAGTATTTATATTATATATTAAATTATAATATATATTATTATATTCGTTGACATAATGACGTCAAACTAATCGACGCATAAAAACAATTTTAAGACGAAATTGCGTTCACCTAATGAACAAAAATCGGAATATGATAATATAATAATATTATTCTTTATTCATGCCATTTTAATATTTGTATATCTATAATACAGCCTGTGACTCAACGCTGTGACTTACAAATACGAAAAAGGCAATAATATGAGTCAAACAGAAAACATGATAATGAGATTGACGAACATAAATATTAATTTAGTTCGGGCCCGACGGCGCGGTGCTTCCATTTTATTTAAGTACTTAGATTGTAATAAATCGTAAAAGATACGCTGACAGATATTATGCTCTCCGTTCCAACCATTTTAATGACTATATATTATAATATTATTTCGGCTGAGCTCTATATTTATTATTTAATTATATATTAGCTAGTCGTTGGTATATGATATATGCATGGATATTGGACTTTATAGATAGGTATCACATATTCGTCTTAAGACTACCATGTATTATAATTTATAATATTATGATCATGCTGCCTTACAACGTTAACGTCACATATATATTGTTCTTATGCATGCGAAATTAAAATAATTACTATAGTCATTCAATCATAACTCATAAGGTTAACCTATATAAAACAATTTGTATATTTTGATAAAATTAAATAGGACTGTTATAACTAAAATATATTAGGATATAATTATTATAACTGATTACAATTTTGATAATTTAGTTATAATTAAGTAGCTTATGGGTCCAATCGTTAATTACATTGTAATATCATTAAAATAATCAAAATTAAAAAAAAAAATTGATTAAAAAAGACGCCGGGTCAACGATTGAGTCAAAATGTCTATATCCTATCACTCCAGTAATAAAATCAGTTTGTCTTTACGGCTCATTACAAATCCTGTCATTTCTTCTACTACAATTGTCTACTATGCGTCACGTTTGTCTACAGCGTTTCGATTCATAACAAAAACAATCTTCTTGTTACTTGAATGCTAGTTCATAAATTGAAGAAATCAAATTTGTTTATAACATAAGGTAATTAGCAACATATTTTATACCTATTGCATTACATTAAGAATAACCCTTTTATTTTAATTTATAAAATAATATTCGTCACAGAACACGGGTCCATGAGACCGTAATTCACCATAAGATTTTTCATTTAAGCTTATTTACAATTAAAGAGTGTCTATAAAAACCAATTCAGTAACAACATCTTTGAAGCTTCGCTTGTGTCGGAGGTCCCGAGACCCACACTCGGTTTTATTATGTATTTATATTTTATACAATGAAACAATTTTGTTTGTACAGTCATTATAACAAATGTGTTAATTTTTGAACTGCAGTGATAAAAAGACACATTCAAATTTACAATACCCTCTTAATGAATAATAATTGGGTAATAATATCAAATATTTTTTATCTGTCTTTGAAATTAAGGTATAGAATAATTTTTAGAATATTAAAAAGGAAGTGTTTGTGTATTTCATATTTTATATAATATGTATATAACAGTTAATTGTTTAATGTGTTCATATAATATTTTGAAATGTATATTAAAATTTATAATAGAGGTTAAATCTTGAATAGCATAATAGACCACTGGGCTATACCCTCGAGTATATCAATTGCGCTGAAATCTTTTTATCTGTTAGAAATCTATTGATAGCGCAGCGTACCAACTCCATCGAACTTTTTTACTTTTTGATTCCGCAGGCAATTGAATCCGCTGAAATTTTTTAGATATTGATTTCGCCGACTATTAATCCGCCGAATATTTGAAAATTATTTATTTTAATAATAACAAAATGTGAAAGGCTTTCATTTACATTATATTAATGCTATTTTATGATACAAAAAAAATGTTTTATTTCATTAGTACACACTATTAATTACTGTAACTATATGACAATAATTTAAATAACAAATAGATAATATAGGTACCCGTACCCATAATTTTACATTGTATATTTTATTATTTTTATAATAAATCTATAAAAAAAAAAATGTTAATTTTACTTAGTTTTGTAAAAATGATAATCACAAGGTATTTCAGTTATATTATTTTATAAATTTAATAAATGTATAATTGGGTTATATTGACCGTTGTGGACGACAATGTTTAAACTGTTTTTTGAAATGTTTTAATAAAAAAAAAAAATACATTCACTATTATGGTAAACTGCGTGTACTGTTAATTAAAAAAAAAAATCTTTATAATATGATGCATTGGTTATTGTTTAATAAACAGTAGGTGGAATAAACATAAACAACTATCTGGCGGAATCGATAGTCGGCGGAATTAACATAAACAAATATCCATCGGAATTGATATTAAAAAGGTAGAATTGATAAAACATTAAAACCCCGTACCCTTTTCCACCTAAAGTGTAGGCCCTTTACCACCAATACATGTTTCTATCAAACGAGATATTACTAACGAGAAGTTTCCACCTAAATAATTTCTATGCAATTAAAAGCTCTAATACAGTAAGTTTATTTATAGGTCTTATGCAAGGTAGCATGAACAATCACTACTTAAACTTAATCATTTAATGAATGATCATGAGCTAATAGTCCCTTAAATAGATAGCTTAGTCGTTTAGTGGCCCATGATTAGTCCATTATAAGTTGTATTGAACCATTAAATTAATCTATTTTTCAGGCATCTTGGAATATTATGTTTAATATAATATTAAATTTATTTAATAAATGAGAAATAAATAAATTTAGAAAAATAGTGTAGATATAATACATACATTTTAATAAAATAATTTTTATATAATCATAAAAATTATATTAATAAAAATACTCTCATTCTGTGCGTGTTCAGGTATTTGGGAAATCCAGCTACGTCCGCGTGGGACGAACGAATTATTTTTTCCATCGAAGTATTTTCGTAACACCAGGGGGGGGGCAGGGTTGACAAAGATTATTGGTAGGTTCTTGGCTCTTGCATCTATATTACAATATGATTTTTTATACGTTTGAAATTTCCTAAATAGAAAAAATAAAATCGTTTTATAGGTCAGTATTTCCTGTGAAATACTTTGCATGATAGTTACAGGTCATTATACAACATAACGTCATACGTAGTGCACACAAATACATAATATACCTATATATTATTATTGTTGTTGTTCCGACATCGGCGAGCGCGACGCATGCATTTATAAATAATACAGATACTGTTTAATTCGCCTGATGATGATGTCGTTTTGAGTTGTAGTCGTTTTGAGCGCGGTTTGAAAATTTTTCGAAGTGAAAATTGTAATCCCAAATTACCAGCCAGGTCCAGATATCTATTACGCTTCGTCATGGAGGGCCGTCGTTCTTGACACTCGGAAAACTCCGGTGCTGTCGTACCGCTGACCACCGCGGCCTGCGCCCATTGGCGGCGATAGAAATAATATTATGTCACCGGAGACGTATCTAAGGTCCGATCGCGTTTTTGACGATAATTTACCGACATCTTCAATACCGTGTTGTTGTCGTGCGGCGACCGGTCATGCACGTGCTAATACAATCGGCGTGTACCAAGTGAGTTTGAAGCAACAACAGATGCTACCGGTACGTATTGTACTTACACGTTTGTTGTTTGTAAGTTGTAAAGCGAGGTCCATCCAAGGTATATAGGACGGCTACACGAGGAGGATGGAGACTGGAGAGGCCGGAGTGCACAAGAATTTGTATGACATTATTGAAACTAAAAGTTAATTTAAAATACCAACCCATCTGTTATTGACTATAGGTAATTAATTTATTACATCATAATATTATAATAGGGTACGTTCAGTGGCGTATTTAGGGGGGGGGAGATTTGTTGAGAAATTACGTATATTATTGATAACTGATAAGTGAATAGGTAGCTGTATCTTTCTTATAATATCTTTTACATTTCTATACATATTTCTATGTAATATATACATATAATGTATTTTATGTAATTGTCGTAAAAAAAGGCTTTTTTTTTTTATTTTTACAAGAAATATACAATCTATACTTAACTAAGCACAATAAGTATATGTGATATTGGGGTACAAAAACATTAAGGGGTTACGTGAATAAGAAACCACCCATCGGTAGTACTTAGCTTGTTTATTAAAAAAAAGGCTAAAATCAAAATTATAATTTCTTTATTTAATTACGAATAAACGGAGTGTTAATGGTAAAAGAAAAATGTTCTCTAAATTAGTGGAAGCATAAATGCAATAAGGGGAAAATATACATTTTGGGTTATCAATTATCACTTTTACATGGCTTGAAACCGATTGAAAAATTTCTGTTTCCAATTTTTTTCGGTTTTGGTTTTGGATTTTGTTATCGGTTTCAGTTTTCAAACCGTTTATACCGGTTTCAAAAATCGGTTTCAAGACCTGTACTATTTACGTTCATTCTTAGTTTATTAATTTCTTTGCATCTCTGGATCGAGCGTCCAATCGCCTATTGTGTAAAGTAAACTTTTCAAAATGTCAATATTATACAAAGATTTTCAAAAAAAATACCGTTTTTTAAATTATATTTTCGTTTTTAATTATAATACAGGTATCTAATTTTTTTCGAGTCAGTATCAAATTTAATACTGGTTTCCAATTTTTTTCGGTTTCGGATTTGATTTTGTTTTCGGTTTTGGTTTTATAACGGTTTATACCGGTTTCAAGCCCTGCACTATTAACTGAGAGAAAAAGTAAATTGTAAATTAGAGTTTTTTGTGACAATGGGTAAAAGGAAACTGAGAAAAAGAGAGGTGCCAAAATGTGTGTACCCAGGGCGCCAAAATCGTAAACACGCCACTGGGTACGTTTTATTTTGTATTTTGGATTCTGAGCGGAGCGTAGTAATGCAGATTTTACAATGATGTGCATGTGATTTTTTTAGTGTATGAATAGATGATTTATGTTATAAAAAAAAAGAACAAAAAGTGTTGCAGGCGAAGATGTGAAAACATATTATATGTGACCTTAGAAATATAGATTTATTATGTTGAATTTGAAGTAAATATTCTTAATTTAAAACATGTGCTTTCATATTATTTGTAGGAAAGGATTGAACATTTTTATGAATTATATTTGTTCAAATTTTATCTTTCAGAACACAAACAGATTATTTTTAATAGAATAAAATATTTACATAATAGGTAGGTACTCTACGTACATATTTACACGCATATATATATATATATAAGTGACAAACAAATTAAACTAAAAAATAGATATAACTGTCATAAAAATCGCCTCTCTTTTAACAATATAATAGGTATCAAGCGTTACAGGAAAAAGATAACTCTCGAAAATGTTCACTGCCCAAGCGGAAAAACCTGAACGCCGTATAAGATGATTTCACTTTTCACATAAAAAATCACAAGTCCAAAAATATTACTTCCATAAAAAATTCACAAAATGTTTGAATTTAGTAGCATTTCCAATACATAGTACCTATAAATTATAATTATCAAAGTATTCGGACTCTTTTTTTACCTGTTTAAAGATTATTTTATTTTTTTTATACAAATACTAATAAAAAATTTTTTGCTCGGTGAAAAAGTTTGAAAATGTAATACAAGGTTCCTCAAATGTAGTTCATACTGATACTAAATGATCTAAAAATGTAATATGCAGCAATTTTTTAATAGACATTTTAATTTCAAAATTGGACAAAATTAGATATTTAAACGAAGAAATACTACTTTGTTGTAATTTCAAAATATTATTCGTGGGACTTGAATCTTGATGCACCTATATTTTTATATTTAACTATACGCAATGACATTTCCAAAGTATTTAGATTATTTTCAGACTTTTTATACCGGATATATAACCGTTATATTACCAAATTATTTATAATAAAAATAAATTACTAGCAATATATAAATATCAAAATAATATTTTCATCAATTCAATTTGTAACTTTGTTAAGTTAGTTGACATTTAAATTTAATAAATTAATATTTTATTTTTGGTCAGCGACATGAAAAGTAATTTAAATTAATTGAGTTATTAATTAACTATCAGTTACCGAATTCGACACACATAATATCATAACGTAAATATCAACAACAATTTATTTTTAATTACAGCTATTACATGAATTTATAATTACAAATGTGTATTACAATTTGAGATTTCACTGGTTAGGTTTTTAATTGTTTTAATTTCTTTAATTTATCTACCTATATAGATTAACAATTTTATCGTTGATTCGCCTGCCTATAATTTTGTAATAAATTGATAGTATTTAATAAATAACAATTACCTTGTAAATATACATATACCTACGTGGCTACGTCCTAATTTTGTAGTATCGCAGAAAGAGAAACAACTAAAAGAATTATAAATTAACATTTGATATTGATTTGTTTTATAAAAACTGTAAAAGTAAAATATAAATAGTCCTACTTTAAATCGATAATGTATACAAAAACCTCATAAATAAAAATACTAACATAAAAACCTCAATTATACGTGTTAAGAATATTATGAACAAAAACATATTTTTAATTAGATCATCTCCGAGATCCAACTAGTTATTAATCAAATAAATCGTTAAAATATTTTAAAAATATAAATACGAAATATACCTAACTAATAACTATATTGTACTAATGTAACTAAACTTGCACTGAATAACAAAGATAAAAAATTACATCAATATACAACTTATAACCAAAACGTCTCAATTTACTATCTTTGAAAAATTATAAACTATTTCTTCGGTCAAAAGCTCATCGAGCTATAAACAACTTGTGATAATACTTTTTCACAAGCCGAAGATCGAGTTTATTATATATGTATACTATGTATATTGTATATATATATTAGCAGGGCCGGGTTGAGAACAAGTGCCACTATTGGCCCCGATATAATTGGCCGCTCATCCATCCTATCCTTTCCAAACATGAAAAAAGGCATGTTTGAATTATTTAATTAGTGTGTAATATTTCAAATATTATATGATAATAAGAAATAACAAGTGCCACAAAGGCTACAGAGCAGCAACAATGCTCACAATATGTATATTGTACATTTGTGTATCCACATCACGGTTATCTACGGTGTATATAACCGTGATCCATTTATAATATTATTAGTATAGTGAATATGAATAAACATGGATAAAAAAATATATAGGTACTCGAAAGGCCAAAACCGGAACATTTTGTAATAAGTGAATACGTGATCCACAAAAAATTTTAAAAAATAAAATAAATTTATTTTTTGTTTTGTACAACAAATTTGTGGCTCTTCGAATTGTGCCACCCTAGACCTAGCCTAAAATCCGATACTGAACATCAGTATAGTAAAAGTTCTGAGTAATAATTTACATTATATAGTATACCCAGTGGCATCCGCAGGATTTTTCAATGGGGGGGGGGGGGGCTTGAAAATTAGTTACAAATTTATTTTTATTTTGTCCAGTCTAATAATTTCAGACGTTTATTTGAGATATGTTAAAATGTTAGTAACTTTTCTAGTAGAAAATATGCTCTTATCATAAGCTTCGATGGTACTTTTAGGAGGTCGAAATTGAATCTGCTCAGTGCTTTTAAAAGTACCTAATTGGAGAAAAAAAAATGAAAACTTATTTAAATTGTTTGGTAACAGTAGCTTGGTTTAACAGTGACGTATTTATGGGGGGGATATGGGGGATAGATCCCCTCCCTTACCCATTTTTTTCCATGTATAAAATACAAACTGCTGCAGTACTGTTGTTATTTATAATTTAGTTATCCTGTGGGCATGTGAGTGACATTACACAACATTTATTATTATTATATACCTTACATGGAATAACTAACAAAAAGTTGCAACAGCACTAAACAAATTTTGATATCCCCCTCCTCAAGAAAATCCTATATACGCCCCTGCTTGGTTATACCGTCCTCACTTGGATTGTATTCGATTAATTAAATTTTTTTTTTATAAATGTCAATAAAAAATTATTTATCCGGTCAAAAAGCTTAAAAATGTAATACGTAAGTTTTTTTATTATACCCAAAATATTAACGATACATATGCATTTAAAGTTCAAAACAATTTAACCACAGTTAATTTGTAGTTCATGAAAACTTATAAAATATAAAATATGTACAGCTAAGGCTAGACAATTTAATACAAGGTCTTTCGTACAAGTAGTTCGTTGTTTTACCGAAAAATTACAGATAATTTATGAAAATTGGTATGCAAATACAATGTTTTTTCAAAAATGAATTCATTCTGGTAAGTCATATATGAAATTTACGTCTTGCTTACTATAGTTGACAGTTTAAACTTGATTAATATATTTTTTTTAAAGTAATAATAATACGGACAATGGGGGGGGCTTCAGCCCGTTAGCCCCCCCCCCCCCTGCGGACGCCACTGAGTATACCTACACTATATATAGGTATGCCTACTGAGTAAAAAAACCAACACATACCTATGTGTCCATATTATAAAGACCAAGGAACCGTTTCATAAAAGATGTTTTATCCGACTTTCTCAAAGTTTTTTTTAATGTAGATCCTAAAAATGATTGTATTTTTTTCCTTAAAAACTGACAACGGTTATTAATTAACTAATTAATTTAGTGTAGTCAATTTGTATGAAATTCAATATTACAAATATAAATTAAAACAAGTTAACTATACAATAAATTATTATGTAGTCTTTTTGTTGTTATACATTACTCAAGGTATTTTTATAATGAAACCAACATTTGCATGAACTCGGAAATTAAAATGAAAACAACATTGGTACATTATAAAAAAGTATTTACCTACTTTATAATTTGTTGCATTTTTGTATAATTTATATTTACTGTAATCTAAAATTGCATGGAATATTATAATTTATATGATTGGATATTTTCAGAAAAACGCACATTGCTCAAGGGACATGTTTCTCAGCAGAAGTTTTAAATTTTGGCATAACTGGAAGAGTTTATCAGTGAATCAATTTCTATTCCTAATCATCATAGTATGTATACATAATATTTTTTTAAATACTAACTAAACATCATTTTAGTATATAAAGCTCACACCTCTAAGTAACATGCAACTAGGTAGGGCAACTATTATGCTGTGATGCATAAGAAGTAGTATTTATAAAGGTGCTTATTATATTGATATAACATTATATACCTTAACCTGCTGGCTGCTACTGCACTTATATTTATCCACTGTTGTACCAAAATTACAATATAATTAATAATTCCCACATTTACTACTACATATTACTCGATCGGACGATAATACCGTGTATAATAAATTGTCCTTAAGTTGTATTATATTCAATATTGCATTACAATCTAGACATCGGATCAGACATCTAGTACAAAGTGCAACTATTATACTGTGTTGCGTGATAGTACCTACAAAAATGCTTATTACATTGATATAGGTAGGTAGTAGGTACAATTATAATATTATATAGTATAAACCTGAACCTACCCCGATTAGGTCATTTATCCGCAAATAAAAATCCTGAACCTACCCCGATTAGGTCATTTATCCGCAAATAAAAATAACAATATAATTAATAATATCTACAGTCGATAAAACATATTACTGGGTCGGACGATAATATCGTATAGCATAATAAATATAATATATATATTATATTATATATTGCATTATACAGGGTGTATCTTATGTCATTGTACGCGGGGTTTTTTGACGATTACAGAACGATGATATGGAATTTCGTTAAAACGAAAAAAGACGTGTTTCTTTATTTTTAACAAGCAATTTTTTTATAACAATTTCAAAATTTTTAAACACGCAGGTGTACCAATAGCAAATTCAACTTTTGTTTTTCAAATGGTAACCACTATATTTTTTAATGGATTCTGGTAAAGCTTTTTTTTCTGAACATTTTGGTAGTCGAATCGTCAATTTTGGTTCGCTAGTTTATTAACTATGGTCCTCCAAAGATAAGTAAAATATGCATTAATACTTTTAATTAAAATAATGGGTATAGGTTTAATTTACAAGCGCTAAACAATTTTTTCTTATAACTACCATTTGATACACTACAATAGTTGAATCGGTAACCTAATGACACCCTCAAAAAAAAAAAAAAAAATAACAAGCATAATTGTTTGTAAACATACTTCATTATTTTTATTTTAACATACAATCATAAAAATCAATATTATTATAATATCCAAAACTAAAAAGGATCGAAAGGGATGAATTTTCCTACGTGACGATTCGACTACCAAAATGTTCAGAAAAAAAAGCTTTACCAGAATCCATTAAAAAATATAGTGGTTACCATTTGAAAAACAAAAGTTGATTTTGCTATTGGTACACCTGCGTGTTTAAAAATTTTGAAATTGTTATAAAAAAATTGCTTGTTAAAAATAAAGAAACACGTCTTTTTTCGTTTTAACGAAATTCCATATCATCGTTCTGTAATCGTCAAAAAACCCCGCGTACAATGACATAAGATACACCCTGTATACATTACACCATGTACGATATTACCCATCATAAGTTACATTATATTTAATATTGCAGTTTCAGATGCACGAGGTTCTCGGAGAAACTGATTTGTTGGGAACTACAACCACTAACAGAATAACGACCACAAACGGAACTATGTGTAAAGAGCGATGGACGTGCTCGTCGTGTACAGAAGCAACGATGCCACTGTGTAGCTGGTTGGTTTCCGAACAAATGTGCGTAGACAATACGGCGGTGAAAGTACAAAACCGGATGGTGGTCACCAACGGGTCGTCCTGTCCAAAGTTTTCGGTCAACAATATTGTCAACGTATTGGATGGCAAACAGAGTATAACGGCTACAGTTATAGTTGAAGACCCGGATATGGGTGGCGGTTTTGTCCATTTGTTAGCCAACAGCAGCGTCGAGTGTCACTCGGGCAATAAGACCTACAAGGCCAAGGTAGACGGCAACCGAATCTCCTGTTCCTGGGAATTGAAGCGAACATCGACGTACAAAACCAGGTGCCAGGAGTTAATACCGCACTTCAGTCATTTATCGATCGTATTCGATGGCAAGTTGTTGCGATTCGACAACGTCAGCAACCACTATTTGACCACGTACCCGGGGGGTGGTGATTGCCCAAAAATGCAGTGCCCGGATTGTCACTGGAACAACGGCACGCACAGGTTTTATTGTAGTATGTGTTCAATGAAGAACACCAAGGACATAATACCATACTGTGACTTACGAAATATTTCGAGTCTCTTGTATTTGAGTACCACCAATGACATCCGAAATAATGAAAGGTGTTCTAGCAAAGGTCCAAGTGTAATTAATTATTCTGTAACTCCGAAAATTATACTTCCATCACAAGAGCCTCCCTCGTCCGACAGCAGTCAATCGGGCAACAACAGTTCTCCGTTCCATCCGATATTAGACGACGGCCAAGTGTTTGGCGGTATCGAGTCCGGTAACACCACTTTATGGGTGCATGGTCAACATTTTTCCGACTTGCGGAAAGTGAGGTTTTGTGTCAAACATAGATACTGGTGCGGCAACTGTGATGTCCGTAACGACACACATATGGTTTGCCGGACTCCTAACATCAAAATCGATCTGGAAGATGCATCTAAAATTGAATATTTGATGTTTTTCGATGAAAACTCTATCGGAGAAGAGTATAACCTCACGTTACCGGGTTTAATGTACCATCGATATCACTATCCGGATTTCACGGACTTCGTGGTTGTCGGTTGCTGCAACGTTACCGTAAATGGTCTGTACCTGGACAAAGGTTTCACCGCTGAGGACTTGTCCATTATACTGGTAGGCGAAAACTCTTCCTCTCGTTGCCAGATCACTTCGTTGGACAGCAAGCAGATCATTTGTAAGGTGTTGCAGTCATCGTCATCTCAGTTAGGCTCCCTGCCGAAACAGCTCAATGTCACGCTAGGCGGCCATCTGAACGTCGTAAAGTTGTCGAAACAAAATTACAGTCATCTCAAAAGTTCATTGGCCCGGATTTTATGGCCGAGTGTCGTCACTATAGGCGCGTACGTTTCTTTCATTACGGTTTTATGTGTGGCCCTCATATTTTTTAAGGCCACCAAGGACTATGACCTATTGCATTTACATGGTCGCCAGCATCTCGCAGAAATGCGACCGCTGGACGAACAAAATCCCAATGACTACGAAGACAATGGCCAACCTGAAAATATGTTGTTGGTTCGTGACGAATGTCATTAGTTTCGTATTCAGATATAATGTATATTATACGACGATTAATTTATTAATTACCTATTATATTGTATATGATATTATTATATTCCATACCTAAGAATTTTTAAACATCTTGTTTTTTTATAAATCTATAGGTATTAGGTACATATAGGTACACATAATTATGTAATAAACGTTTATATTGTGTAATAATATTTTATAACATTAAATTTATAATTTGTGGTTGCATTTGGTCAATGATTTCAACTTGTTAAAATGTCAACTATGTGTATAATAAAAAATCGGGTATCATATTTATAGTGTATAGAAAATTATATAAGCTATACCTACATATCGCACAATGTAAAATGTTTTTATTATATTATTATGTATAATTAAATTATACAAAACCTGTACAACTGCTGTACAGTAGGTTACAAGTGGGTAACTACTCACTATTATGGACGGTGACAAGTTTGAATTCAATTATTTAATATCATTGTATACGAAAAATTCTGAGCGAAGACGGTTTGTGAGTCTGGATATTTTATATTGTTATTATATTTTATTATAGCTTGTAAGTCGAATTAATATTTTCTTAATTTTAAAAAAATCAGTTTACCAAGTTTTGTATTTATTGCTTAGAATTTGTTTACGTTTTTCCCGGTTTTTCCACACATTAGGTGGAATATCGGCCCTTCAGTAAGGTTTAACGAAAAATTCGAGTACACTGTTGAAAAGAATATAACATTTTTAAGTTTTTTTGAAATTTACACCCACCTGCCAAAAAAAAATTGTTGTTGTATAAAACAGAAAATTTTTTATTTCGACATTTTAAGAAGGAACTTCTTACTTAACGAGTTACATTTTTCACCATGTTATTCAGTAATATAACGAGTTAATTAATTTTATTGGCACGTTATGTAAATTTTTTCCCAAACCACACATTTAAAATAAATTCAATTTTGTGAAATAAATTATATAAAAAAAAATCCCAAGCATAAAATATACTTTAGTAAATAATAAGTTATAATAAATGTAAGTTATTATATTGAATATTCACAGAAAATATTATATAAATTTATTATAGACGAAAATATTATAGGGGTTACCGCGTCATTAATAAAGAAAAATATAACAATTTATACTCAGTACCTATCACATACACGACATACGAATAACCTAACCTATACCTGCGTACCACTATTAATATTATTACTTATTATTATATTTTATGTTAGCTTTAAAAAAGGTAGGCAGGTATAATAATTAACTTTATTTGAAAAAAAAAGTAACTTATTTTTAACTAAGTTAAGTTACTTTTATTTTCTAATTAACTTGTAACTTTTACAAACTAATAAAAAATAAAGTTAACTTTTAACTTAACTTAACGAGTTAAAAAAAATAGTTAACTTAGCCATTGGTTACTCGGTCGTTCAGGTACAAGTATATGTGAATCAAATTATCTCGCTTATGGTCTGGAATAAAAAAACTAGTAACTTTATCTTAAATCCAAATGTATGTGTGACATTTAAACGATAGATATTTACCTACATAATATTTACAATATACATTATTATTATTTTTTTTTTTTTATCCTTTTGGTCTGGAATATAGCAACTACATTTTAAAACCAAATGTATGTGTGATATTAAACGAAGAATAACAATTGTAGTCATTTTCTTATTCAAAAATATTATTCGTTGGTACTTGACACTTTTAAAAGAAATCATCGTGACTAAGTGGGAACCTCATACAAATGCCATAGAGGATAAATTATACAGTAGTAAGTACTCAGTACTTAGTAGGTACCTCTATAATATATTTACGTGGTTTGTTATATCCTCGCCCAGGTGCGGGACAACTTTATCGGCGCAAGACTCAGGTTCGTTATCTCGCTGCCGCACCATCCATAATAATTACTTAGGATATTACATTACCTATGTCCTATATAGTTTGTTGAGTAAATTACCAACGACAACGACAGGAAAATATTATAGACATTTCCCGAGTTATTTAAGATTGCTCCAATGGTTTGGGTAATGTTATAAAAGTGTAAATGTACTAAATATGATATTTTCTTTAAACATGCTATATTATACGACAATACGACACTCACAACTAAATAGCCGCATATCAGTTTAATATTCGATTGTTCATTTAACCCTCCAAAGGGTCAGTCAAGAGAACATTTATTTAATCAAGTGGCCAAAAATGAATCGATTTAAATTAATCAATGCTCTTCTGCACAACTAGGAGACATCGACAGTGTATTTCCTCGATTTTGAATAATATAAAAATATTATCGTGAAATTAAAATATGATACGTCTTTATCACACTTTGTGAAATACGAGAATATTTCTTGAAATGGATATGAAATTACCACTCCAATTTGACATCCATACATTATGTAATTCTTTTCATTTTTTTAAAATGTAAAAATGATTTTTTAGTTGAAAATGTGTATCGGCGGTCGTTAGAACCGCACATATTAAAAAAAATTTCTTCTTTCAAAACCGTACACTTTTATATACATCAACTCCGCATAGTTTTCCCAAAATTATACCGATCAATACCACACACACACTGATATTTATCAAAGACTCACATATTTATCTAATATAGTAATATCATAATATTATCGTTTTGAATCACACCAGTTAATCACATATAATCAATATTATAAAATATTAAAAATTAATATAATAAATAAAACATTTAGGATTATCCACACTCCACAGATTGCTATATTAAACATTTCCCGTTTATCCAGATAATAGGTACGCATATTATCGTTGTTATTTGATTGTTATAGTCTATAGACGTGTTACAACAGATGATAACAGAAACCAAACCTCGATTTATAAGAATAAAGAACTTTAAACGTACACGTAAAGCACTGGCGGCGATCCTATAGTCCATGCGTTGCTTCAGCAACACATACACAATTTGGTGGGTGGGTGGTTGGATATTCGGTGAATATTTATTATACTATGACTAATAAACTAATTAGTATAACATAATTGAAAACAAAACAAAACTAAATGGTAAATTTTTCAATTAGGTACATTGAATGAATATTTTTTCGCTCGATCAAAAACATTATAAAATTGTGATTCCTTATAAACTGTTTAAATAATGTTAAAAAAAAAGTGAGCTTAGATCCACACTAAATTTTTATGATTAGTTGAAGTTAGAATTTCCATGGAATTCATCAAAATCACGTAATTGTGCAAATTATTTTTCAGTTAAGAATAACATTGACAAAAGTAACGTAAACGTTGTTTCAAAAACTGTTTCCAATCCCATTCCTAACTCCTAAGTAGAACGAATATTTTTGAAAATTTTTTTTTGGCAAAATTGTTTCTAGACGGTGCCGTAAACTATCTAGCTTGGTCATGACGTTCGCTCGGAAATCATTTTAGCACAAAATTCATAAAAAGTAAAATTTGTATTGACATAGCCAGCGACAGCGGTATGTCACCAACACCTAAGTTCGAAAAAAAGTAACATTTTCCAAATTTTTTTTCTAGCAAAGTAAAAATCGCCATATATATAGTATTGCGCACTTTTGTATAGTGCATACACACACAGATAAATATATAATACATTCGTCTTTAAGCATTCGGGCTAGACAAATGTATGTCTATGATGCATTAAAATAATAAATTATTTATTATGTTATAATTAATTCTTAATAGTTTTCTATTATTTATTATAAGCTGTTCCATCCTGAACTTAGCACGTACTGATTTGAGTTTTACCCTGATAATAACTTTGGAAATATATTTGAATTAATTATGTAGACATTTTTTGGTTCCGGGACATTTGCGGTCGGCACATTTGCGGTCAGCACCTTTTGCGTGCCATTTGCGGTCAATTTATTTTTATCTACCTGACTATAAGATTTGGGTGCTATATATAATATTTTATATACTATTTACTTAATTTATGTTAATAGGTATAATATTATAATACTTTTTTACTATAATCGATATAGTTATATACTTGTCAAATATATTATATTTAAACTTCTCGTCACACTTTTTTTAAGCATTTTTCTAAACCCTTATCTAATTCATAGACTACTAATATTTTTCTAATTCTTTCGTCTAATTGTATGTACATTTTTTTCTCCTTTTGCCTTCCATAGTCAAGAAGCTTCTTTCATATAAAAGTTCCGCATTTTCAGTCTCTTTTTTAAGACAGCTATATAAGTTCATAAACGTTGGTCTCGGTGTATTTGATATTTTATTAAGTTTACTATTCCAACCCTCAACAAAATGAAAGTTGCAACCGTGTATTTTAGCACTAGGAAATATTTGTGTAATTGATTGAATGGTCGAGATTTCAAAGTCTAATGTAAAAGATTCAGGATTAAAATTTGGAATATGTGTTTAACCATCGAATTATCAAAAATAAACGTTGGTAAACCATTTTTGTTTTATTCGGAAGTAATATATATATCACAGGTATTATAATATTTATTTCTTCGTTCGTAGGCCTATATGTATAGTATATATATATTATATATATGTATATGTATCTATATGTATAGATCTATATGTATAGTGTAAATTTGGTAAAATTGTTTACTACAACCTTTAATGCTGACGATGTTAAAAATGTTAAAAATAAAATAAAATATACGTAAACGTTATCGCCTTATCGATAATTACATCATTTTTTAATAATAATTATAATAAGGTTTTAAAAAAAATTAGGGTATGTTTTTTATGTACGTACAGTGAATTTTTATTGACAAGTATATAATTATATCAATTAGAGTAAAAAAGTATTATAATATTATACCTATTAACATAAATTAAGTATATATAGTATATAAAATATTATATATAGCACCCAAATCTTATAGACAGGTAGATAAAAATAAATTGACCGCAAATGGCACGCAAAAGGTGCCGACCGCAAATGTCCCGACCGCATCGGTGCCGACACCACATTTTTTGAATCCATTGAGTCAGAATTATATAAAAAAAATAATTTAAACGGTATTCGTATGTATTGCAAATAACTTAAAACACCGTGGCAGCGTTTCACGGATGAAACTTGTATTATCAGGTACCTAGTCATACTGTCATTGCAAACCCCTGTAAACTTAGCAGCACAACATTAACAGACATCTAACTAACCAATCCAACAAATTTGTTGGTAAGTTGTTGGACCTCCACTTTTTGACTAAAAAAAGTGACTTATTTCAACTTTTGCGCTGCCAAGTTTATTCCAGCTTTCATCACAACTGTTTGTTGATCTTTTTTTTAATGTTAAACAAGTTCTTCGCGAATTTTTGGCACTATTGTGCAATTTTCAAAATTTGTTTGACTTTATTTTCACCGGTTAAATTTAGTTAAAACCATAATCGTTATTTGTTATATTCTCAAATATGCCACCAGTGACCAGATCCGTAGAACTGTTAAGTTTCCTTATGGGACATGGAAGCAATCAGTAATTCCAAGCATTAATGATATAATTTAATGAATTATTTTACATTTTCCTACATCAAAAATTGTATAGTGACTCTTCCGCGTCGTGTTGGATACCTATCCGAGAGTCCGAACACAAGGTTTAGTTGTAATTTCAAATTAGTTGTATTTCTAAGGTATTTATACAACATATTTCATATTAAATAAATTGTGACCTTTTTACCCCTTCTTTTAATTATTATTTCTACAAAAACTTAGTAAACCTAACATAAAAAAAAATTAAATACATATTTTGTGAATATAATTGATAGTTTTTAATGCATGAACTTCCAGCCCGGGCCGTACACTAGTCACTACTCACTAATGACCTATGTCGTCTAAATCAGGAAGATATTTTTATTGGGTTTATTTTAATATTATACGAAGATGAAAATATATGTATTATAATATTGTATATCTATTATACGTATCTATGTTCTATATATAATTGTATAACCATCGACTATTGACACAATCTGACTACGCCCATTAGTTAATAAGCATAAAATATGATAAACATATAATAGCCCTTTAAGAGCATGATTTATTTTAGACGAAGGTTGAGTTACTTGAATAGTAGTTGCAGTAGATACAACACGTTTCGATTGCTTGAAGAACGAGCATCACAGTTAAATGTAATTGCTTATTTAAATGTTAAAGTACTTTTGAAAATAAAATAAGGTGATAACATACATAGACTTAAAACTTGTACGGTTACAATATTTTTCTACTCACAACTCACAAGGCGCGGACCGCAAGTAAGTAAATTTATAATGATTCATTCACATACAATGTTATAGTAACAATATAATTAATAATTATTAATTTATAATAAAGTTGAAAACATTTTAGGAATAAGTCACCCTTAGGTAATATAAATATTCATATTATGTACACATTTCATTAAAGTTTTGAGAAGGTAATAAATTATTAAACAAGTATTTCATACATTTTTTAAAAATTTGAAAAAAATTGCATCACCTATTTTGAACAAAATTTACCGATTCACTGAGTCTTACGAACATTACATCATTCAATTAACAAGAACATTTTTAACGATAATTACACATCTTGTCGTAAAAATGTGACATTCCGGAAAACGAATGTTGCGTATTGTCGTGAAGGAATCACGTATTTTCCGCAGAATCCAGGAAGCCGATTGGTGTATGGACCCACCCACGTTCATAGTTTTTAGTTTTTTACAATATATGCAGTTGAAATAATTTAATTATTGTTAGTAATATTCAGTACACGATAAGTCTGAGGCCGGGAATTAACGAGTTAATAAGTTAGAGAAGTTAAGTTAAAAGTAAATTAAATATTAACATAATAGTTTAAAGTTTTAATCAACCAAACTTTTTGCATAATATACGTTAACTTAAGATTAACTTCTAACCTTTCAAGTTTCAATTATAACTGTCACTTTTACATATTATATTATATTAGATACCGCCTA
The DNA here is from genome assembly GCA_949089665.1 of Macrosiphum euphorbiae. NCBI lineage: Eukaryota > Metazoa > Arthropoda > Insecta > Hemiptera > Aphididae > Macrosiphum > Macrosiphum euphorbiae. The sequence goes on along the minus strand of CARXXK010000001.1, from coordinate 97,113,771 downwards.
TTATACTATACCCGGCACATTGAAGTTTTAAAATTTCAAACATTAAAAAGGTTAAATGAGACGGTAATTTTATTTTAATATTATTTTTAACTAAACATTCAGTAGACTGAATTGAAATCGTATTTTGTGTTTATTCACAAAAGTACAGAAGTATAAAAATTAAACATTTCGATACCAAAGCGGCAGAGCTCCTTTTAATAATATTATACTCAATTGTAATCAAAGAACGACCCTCAATTTCACTTCAAAGTAATAATATGATATATTTTAATATGTTTGGTATTAATAGTTTAATAGAACCTAATGTTACATTTTGAGATCGAAATTCAAAAATAGAGATAGGTAACTATTTATCATCATCAAAAGTAGAGCAACATAATATTAATTAATTTTTAATTAAAAAGTATAAAAAATAAGAATAAATTAATAATTAATCAACAATATTTCTATTTGATATAATATACTGTCTAATTCAATAATTGTTTCATTTCAGGAGAACTTACAAACATGGGTAACATGTTTGTGGGCAGGCGTTCAAAAAAACGTTTTTGGAACCATTTATTTACTAATAGACTATGGCTGGCAATAGTGATTGTACGTATATCTATATATTATAATTTATAGAGTAAAGTTATAAATGTTAAAATTAAAAAGCGAACCTCTTTTCACTTTTGGGGTTTGGTCTTTATAGGTGTATCTATAATAATACATTCATATGCAATTCAGTATAATATGATATTTTATTATTTTTATTTGTTACAACAATCAACATTTAATATTGTGCAATGCATGAAAACCTAATAATAGTTTAAACTTCAAATATGTTAATGTACCTAAATTAAAATAATTGTATATAATTACTTATACATAATATTATATCCTAATTAAAAGTAATAATTGCCCAATTTTCGGAGTTAGTCAAACACATACTACAGATAATAAAACGAACAGTTCTTAAATTATTAATTGAATAACATAAAAATATATATCATTTATATCGATTAATATTTTTAATTTTTAATAAAATAACTGGATAAAGTTAAAACAAATATTTAATTGCGGCCATAATACAAATGTAAAACCTTTTATGTAGGTATATATAGAAGAACCACCAAATAATAATAGTTTATCTTTTGTTGGACGTTGGACTCAGATGAAGATAGAATAATTGATGTAATTTATTTTTAACCTTATTAAACGTACTATCAAATCTCATACGGTTGACATAATATATTAGAACGAACAAAATAAAAACGCATTTTAGATGATAATCCCCTTATATTTTCCCGTTAATATGTGTCGAGACATTTGTATTAGGTACCTACCTATTTATTAATATTAATTATCATGGTACCTAACTTTTGTTTCAAAATAAAAAAAATATGACAACATTTAGATCCCTTATTGTATGACGTATCCATAACTATTAGTTATTACGGTCAAGTATTATTGTATTAATATAGCTAACTAGCTGATCCCGTGCACTTCGTCGGCCGTTAAATGTTCAACTCAATATGACTCAAACTTTGTTCAATTCGTTATTCAATATTCGGTGTATGGTGTTCAAAATTTATCTTATCTTTTCCGTTTCTTTTCCGGAATAAAAATTCTGAATCGCAGCAGTACATTATCAGGTAGGCAATCTACCTGCGGTAGATCGCGGACCCCGTGCTGTTTGTACGGAAGTGTATGATTTAACTCTAAAGTATCAAAGTTATACCAAGTTTATTTTGATATAATAAGGTGGATTAATATAACAAATTTGGTTGCTCGTAAAAAATCGCAACTCTTAAAAAAATTATGATTGTTGAACTCCTTTTGGGTGTAACTTGCTGCGGTAAGTGCCACTCAGCCACCCTGGTAGGCAATGTTCAATAATTCGATTTGATTCAAGCTTGTACCTGATCTGCCCGAATAACCAATGGCAACCAATAATTAATAAATTCTAATTGAGACTGTAACCAATGGCAAATATTAATAAATAAAAATAAAATTTCCAATTTCCATCGTGAATCTCAATGTCCCTGTTTGAGCACCTATTTAAAATGCGAATTTTGGCAAATCATTTCTTATTGCACGGTGAAAATATGAGAAGAACCTCTATTCCAAATTTCAAGTCCGTACGTTGAGTAGTTTTTGAGATACAGCGATCAGTGAGTCAGTGGTATTTGGATTTTATATGTATAGATAACTAATTATTGACTAACATTATCGGACTTTATTTATGCCTAAAACCTGCTCCGTGATATCCTCTTTCATTTAAAAAAAACTGCATGACAATTGGATAAGAAGTTTCGAAGCCAAACCGTAACAAAGATTTCCTCTTTTGCTTGATTTCAGTTTTATATATATAGATAATATAATAAATAAACAATTTAAATAATGCTAAAAATCGAAAGTTTTAAAAAACGTTAAACTAAATAAAAAAGTAAACTTTCATAACGTTAAGTACTAAAGTACCTAGGTACCTACTAATTTTTAAAACAATACCTATCAGAATTTATTATAGAAAAACGGGTACCTAAGTGGATATCGCTCTGCTGTAAAGTATGTTACAAGTGGGTCACTGTATAATGGATTGTATTAAATTTGAATTCAATGATATAATATCATTGTATATGAAAAACGATTCTGAGCGGAGACGATTTGTCAGTCTGGATATTTTATATTGTAAAAATTTTTTACTTGTTTCTATGGTGATAAACTGATAAACAATTATCATTATTATAAATAAGTTAATTAAAAATTGAAATCCTGTTTTTACTACCGGTTTTTCATAATTTGTCTGTGTTTTTTCCCGTGGCATTAAATAACTACCTATTGAGAAAAACGAAAAATGACATTATGTTGAAATCAAAGCACTCCTTCTGGTAGAAATTTTGTATACCGGATAAAAAAAAAAATAAAATAAACACCATTGTAAAACCACTAGCTTTCTTGCTCCTCTCAGAATCTACCTACTATCGGCAAATTATATTTTGTGTTTTAATATAAGCTATAAAATATAAAGTTAATATAATCTGTGCTCTCTCGTAGGTATTTTTATTATATCTTAACTTTTAAGTCAGTTATGAGTAGGTTTGTAAAATATTAATATTTAAAAGTGCTCATATTATATCACTTAAAAATTAAAGTATTGTTAAAAACAACTCTCTTGTGAGAGAACATAGATTTTCTTATCTTTAAGTTTGATTACCATAGGTTAATACTGAATTCACTGTGAAATGTAAGTAAACAAATTTAACAAATAAAACAATACTAAATCGAAACTTCTAAACTCAAATTTGCAATGTTGTCCATTTTTAAGACGGAGACAACATAAGAGGGTGTTACATACTCTCTACATAAATATGTAATATAACATTAATATGTACCTATGTAGTTATGTACTCTTTTTATCCACACATATTATATTGGTTTCTATAGAGCTCAATTATTTTTCAAAATATTTTTTAAGTAAGTATACATTAATTTAACCAAAACATATTTTATTGCTTATGTTTCGTATACTACTAAACTTAAACTATAGTAGGTAGGTAGATTAAAAAAAATAAATACACTAAAACTTCAAAAACATCAAAATTAAGAACAAAAACGTGTAGAAAACAGGTCTGTTAAAACGAAAATGTTAAAAATGATATTTATGATTCACAAAAATATCAAAAATTTTGTTGATAATAAAAACCGAAAATTAAAAACTTTTTTAATTCCTGAACTTGGGTCACTATCATACTATATATAGATGTCAACGATGAAGGGCGGTGGTATGGCAGCAGCGGCGGGATCGACTTCGACGACCGTACCTGAACAAACCACTGTCACTATACGGCCGAACGTGACCGCGGATTGCGTGGCTCGAGACACTTGCACAGAATGCACAGCCGCGGCCCCCGATTGCAGCTGGTCACTGGTGCGACAGTCGTGCAATGACACGGCAGCGACAGAAAAACAACTGCTCGAAGACCCGGGCGACGACGGTCACCACCACCCACCGACTAAGCCGGTGCGAGAAGCCGGGTCGTGTCCTCGGCTCACGGTCTACTACCAGAAAGAAACCAACTTGACCAAGTCGAACCGCACTGTGACCGTGAAGGTGTCTAACGACCCGACTGGCACGTTGAGGGTACTGCTCGAACGGGGAGTGGTATATTGCCACCTGAACGAGATGAAGTACCCTGGTAAAGTAGAAAGTGGCGGGCGGCAGATAACGTGCGAGTCTAATTACTTGGAGTCCGTGAATTCGTCGCTGTTATCGATGGTTTACTTCGCGACCTCCATGAACGGCGTCCCGTTGGCGTTCGACGACAAGAGTGACCACTACTTAGACTTCACGGTGCCCCGGAACGCGTGTGTCACCCAAAACCAGCTGGGGCCAAGTGACGAGTGCAAGGTGTGCCTTTGGGACGACGACGTGTACCGGTACTACTGCCAGTGGTGTCCCAAGAGCAACCCGTGCACCGGATCGTACCAGCAATGCGACGTCCGCCGGCTGGACGACCTTCGTCACGTAGCACAGGTGCAAGACGTTCTGATCAAATGTCCAGAAGTCCGGATCGAGTCCATCTATCCACTGTACGGGTCGTGGGCCGGAGGAACGGAAATAAGGATCGTCATAAGCAATCACCGGACGCTATCCGAGAATAAGGTGACCGTGATCAAGGTGGCCGATAGCCGATGCCTGCTGCCCACCGTGTCCATGGACGGTAAGGCCGTCACGTGCACCATTTCGCCGACCAACACGAGTGTACTGAACCAGGGCCCGGTGGAGGTGACGTATAGGTCGGAGGAGAACAAGTTGTTACCCACTTTCACGCTCCGGTCCAACCAGAGTTTCTACTTCGTTGAGCCGGTAATAACAAGCGTGTGGCCGTTGTGCGGCCCGACCACCGGAGGCACTAAGATCACGATCCGTGGCCGGTTCATGGACGCCGGCAACACTGTTCGTGTGTACATGCGAGAAAACATCACGTGCGAGGTGCAGTCACGGACCACTAACGAGGTGATATGCATAACAGGTGCTAGCAACAGCACGGCCACTAGTGCGGTCCGTATCGAGTTCGACCACTACCTGAACAAGTACGTGCACGATCCTCCATTCGTCTACACGTCCACGCCGGCTTTGGACGGTGGCCAGACGTTCCGGGGCATAGCGTCCGGTGGCACAAGGCTGCCGGTACTTGGCCAGAACTTTGCGTGCATCCACAACCCACTGGTACACGTGTCGTACAATGGCATTCAGTACACGGGTGGGTGCGTGGTGGAAAATAACACGTACTTGCTATGCACGGCGCCGACCATCAACCGGCCCGCACCACACCAGGTGACCGCGCTGAAGTTCGGGTTCCAGGCCGACTATAACAACACTATCGTCAAGATGCAGCCGCCGACCGGCACGCCCGACTACACTCTGTATCCGGACCCGGTGTACATCGACTTTGACACGGATGGACGCACTGTTAACGTCTACGGCCTGAACATGGACCAAGGTTACGACCACGATGCTGACCTGACAGTCCTGTTTCACAATACAGGCGTCGCGTGCAACGTCACGTCCGTGGAGCAAGATCGCATCGTGTGCCGGCCTCCTAAACAACTGTCGTTCAAGGACCACGGCGGTCGTTCGAGCGAAGGCCAATTAATGATCGATGACTACGAAGACGACGAAGACCAATTGCCGGCGGTCCTGGTAAACGACGAGATCATCGTCACCGTTGGCAACCTGGTGTACGAGGTCAAGAGGAAGCCGCAGACCCGCCGGTACAGCAGCCCACTGCGAGTCAATACCATAATCTTCGGTGGCATTGCTTTGGTGTCGCTGATCATCACGATCGTGGCGGCCGTCGTGTACTGCATGAAGATCGCAATGACCATTTCCAATCAGCAGACGGAAATGCGGTCGTTGTGCAAACATCTTAACGGCGCCGACATTGGAACCGGAACCGGAACCGGAACCCAAACCGATAGCAGAGATGACGTCGAGTCGTCTATGCCGCCAACCAAAGACAGATCATAGGAAAACCATATTAATTATTAATATCATGCACGCGGCACGCCATCCATGAAATGGGTCACTTATTCCCGTGATTCTATATATATATATTAGCCATTAGGTACCTATGTCATGCATATAGGTAATGAGTAGGTAAGAATTTAAGATGCGTGCGAGTTATATATAGGTATGATATTGATATCCTTGCATGATTCTCATCCATATCGTCGATAACAAAATATTAAATATTAAATAACAAAAATCACTTCTTTCTGTAATTTATATACCTACAACCTACTATTAGATATATATCGGATATAATATTATATGTGAATATAATAATTATGTGAGTACTTATAGGCATGTAAGATAATATATGATTCTTATTTATTACGTGGATACCAATAGCTGCAGCCTGCAAGGATCGCCGCTGTATAGATATAGGTATTTATGTATATTATGATATATTATGATGTTATAATATAACATGTTCTATACTTCTATACAATATTATTATGATAGATTTTCATAATGTGTGTAAAAAGTAAAATAATATTTTTAACGGTAAAATAATAAATGCAATACCTCATATTTCGGGCTAACTGCGGAATTAATATAATTATGTAGAAGTTAATCTATAGATTGTTGTACATAATATATTTTAATTTTAAATAATTATTATTGTTGGTGATGGATAAATTAAACATTTTTGATACGACATGCGTATTTTATGAAAAGAAGTCAATTAATATAATTGTATAACTTCAAACGGGCCATGAACTAAGATATTATAAACGTATTATATAGAATATAACTACTTACACGAATTACATTAATATTCTTGATAAATCGCGATAAAAGACAATATAATGCCAATGATGGTGAGTCATCGTGTCGACTATCGAGCAATAGAACAATTTGAATATAATAAATAATAGTCTACTATAAAAAAATTTATGGATTATAAAATATTATGATCATTGCTTTTCTGATGTACTGTTTCTTATTCATCAAACTTTCCAATATAGTAAATATTTAAAAAAACGTTGAACTTAAAGCCAAAAATAAATATTTAAACAATTAATTATAATTCCTAGAAACTCGACTTCATTATAGGTAATAATTATATAGGTAATTATTATTAGGTATACCTATATTTTAAGCGGTTGGTAATATTATACGACTACCTAGTAAGAGTAAATAAGTAAATAAAACAATTAATATATTTAAAAATGGATGAGATCTTTAATAATTATTGTAGTACAAGATTCCTTATTAGTTTTTTTAACTAGAAATTTAAGAAAAATATTAGCGAATGGTGGCGCCAGTGGCGAACTGAGGGAAAAAATCAGTCCAGGAAAATCACAGTTCAAGCACCCCTAATTTAGTCACCTATCACCATCATTATTAATTTAAAATTTCATTTTTCTATCCAAATTTCCCCAACATATTATATTATATATTAGATTCTGAACAGTGTATCAATTTTACATGGTTTTATTTTCGTGTCTGTACAAATAAGTAGTCAAAATAATGCTTTGATTTTCAGTATGTTTTCTGGTGGGAAAGTGAATCAAGTTGGAGCATTTCAGAAATAAAAATTGAAAATTCCCAGTTCCCTAGTTTTTTAAAGCGACGGGAAAAACAAAAATACAAAATTTATGATAAACGATAATTTTTACGCAAACACAGTTATCAAAAAAATCCATATTTTTTTTGGTTTAAAATTTTGTAAATTATTTTGAGTTAGAAATTCATCAAAATATTTATTTTTGTATATATGATGTGAAAATTGAACACAAGACTCATTATAAGCTTTCCTACCTTTAAAAAACATAAACCTTAATTGAGTCAAATTAATTTTTATAAGCTTTTGGAGATGACATTTTTACATCGGATATTCACCCCTTTAAATTAACAATTTTTGAACTATGTTCTTATTTGTAATATTATTTTTAATTATTTATTATAAATGAATTATTACAAATTATTTATAACTAAAACTGATGAATGTTGTGGGGTATATTTTGGAATAACTGTGTAAAAAATTAATTTTCTCCCCTGAAAAACAGGAACATAAAAAAGCGCCAAAAGTTCTACAATGATTCTAAAGTGATGAAAAATATTTTTCAAATCCACTCTTTTCTTCAAAAAATTTCTCAAGGCGGAGGTATGGAATAATTAAATTTTATATTAAACATTCGATATGTGAATCAAAATCTGGAATAAAATACATAGTTTAGAACATACCTACCTACGTCGTAAGTAGGTACACTATATTGTGAAAAAAACTCATCTTTTAAGATGGAAACATTGTCAGTTGTTAAAAAAAAATATTTAATTTCTCAATTCAAACATTAAAAAGTAAGTGTGTCATAAAGTATTTTGAAGTAAAGGAAAAATATGACTTAAAATTAATTTAAGGCATAGTTCACATAATATTTTGTGTTACTTTTATCGCTTATCTAGTTTCTAACTTTCGTTTTAACCTTATTAAATTTGAATTTTTATTATTAATTAATAATTTATTACTATAATAAAAAGTAATAATACAAATCAGAATAATGAATTTGAATAGAATAATGTTGCATGGTTTAGCTTTATATTGTAAAGAAATAATGTTTCAACCAAGAATTTAAAAAAAGTTTGAACATAGATAAGGACACATATTTTTATTTAAGTCACTACAAGCAATTAATTAATTAATCATCAAATAAATCATAATAATACAAACAATTTTTAAACTTTAAGCCAAAATTCAAAATATGTGTTTGATAATTTAAATACATATTCATAAGTTTTTAACAAATACAAATGAAATTGAAACTAATTACCTAAGTAAATTATTTTTTATATCAGTTAAGTAACTAAAAATTAAAATTATTTAGAAAAATCTAATTTTATTGTGTTGAATTGTCATGTTTATAATTTATTACATTGTCAGTCGGTAAGATAAAGAATATACCGAATTATAAATAGATCAATAGCAATCAACACTCAACAATATCGTTTTTATCATTGAAAGACATTGTTTATTATATTAAAATCGCATTTATGATCTATATTTGATTTTAAAAACCAAGTATTATTAGTTTCAACTTTTAAGGAAAAATAATTTTAGGTAAAAATTTTAACAATTGAACCATATAGAAAATCAATTATTAATTTAATATCCATAACAAGTATTTATATGGTACATGATATTCACAAATAATTGGTCGCAGATACTAACAAGGTTAAGAATACTTGACTAGAATCGCATGGCGTCAACTAACAATTAAACATTATACAATTTTTAAGGTTTTTAAAAAATATATTTGCATGAAAAAGTAGTAGGTAGAAAGAAGGACATTATGGTTTAATCGTCTTGAATTTCTCCTCCAAATAAACCCATTTTACTCAGTATCCATTTGAATTCATCGTGCAGCACAAGAATTAGAGCTGAACCACTTGATCGAATCATATTAGGCAACATTCCTCGATACAAGCCTGATATACCCTGAGATTTCCATAGTTTAGTAAAACAGTCTCTGGCATTTAGATATAATTTTTCTTCTTGTGCAGTTTGAACAATCAACATTCTGCCAATTGTATCAAGAGGATAGCTGAATAATTGTGACAAGTAAGTGGAAACCTACATAAATTAAATATACAATTTTTTTACTAATATAATATTAACACATTTAAAATTAATTTTATAATGAATATCTAACCTGTGCGGTTCCAAAACGTATCCAAAATGGTAACTTTGTATCTTTTTCGTCAATAGAAACTAGACTATTACTATGATCTAGAATAGTTTTGTTAAAACTATAATAAGCTCCAAAGTAAATAGCTTTGTTTATCACCATTCCATTGGCTGCAATAGCAAATCCTGTACATAAAAATTATTATAATTTATGCTTACATAGGTAAGTAAATCTAATACAATCAATTATTAAGGTTAATTACCAGTATACAAAGCTCGAACACCATTTGTATGAACAGTTTTTTGTATACAATCCAGTAATCCAGTATATTCACGGTCAACCAAGGGTCCAACATGGGCAGCTAAATGAGTTTGACAAAAAAGAAGTGGATAGAACATGCATAATGTGGTTGCACCGGATAATCCGCCAGATATTAGACTCAAAGAAGTATGGCTCCATCCATCATCTTTATGTTTAATATTGCTCAAAAAGAATTTTAGGTAAAATGTGTTAAGTCCAAACATGGTTGCCTGTTGAAATAAAAATACATACAAAATTAAGACATTAATTATCAAATAAGTGATAAATAAAAAAACCGAGTACATATTCTAAGTATCAATTTGCAGACGTTTTAAATATCAGTTGGGAGTATGGTAATTCAATAACTATTCATTGAATTGTGTGAACACTTTTATATTTTTTTACTTATTATACATAATTTTTTAGTAGTTAGAGTAATACTGTTTAAAAATGTCTGATAGATGCAATCACTTCTCACTTTTTGTCAGTTGAACTATAATTTAAGTAATATAGCAATAGTTTTCTAAAATAATTATAGTAATGATATTGTTCTTTTTGTTTTAACATATTAGGCTTTTAGCCATTAACTAAATATGTTGATTGGAAGCAATAATTTGAATAACAATATTTAATTTTTAAATTAACAAAGCAATAAAAGTATTTATAAAGTTTGATAAAAAAATTTAAGCCGCAACATAATATACCTGTGCCATGTACCTTACAACATTGTAACTATCAAAACAATTATAACAAATCAAAATATTAATTGAATTCATGATAGATATTTATAAAATAGTTAAATAAGCTCAAATAAATGTTTAGAATATTAAGATATTATAAATACCTGAGAAGGAACAAATCTCAAAATGTTGGTAAAATTTCCAAACCATAGTGCCCGTAAACCTTGTTCACGATAAATTTGTTTTAATGTTGTTAAGATTCCTGGATGATAATGTTGATTATTTTGACCATTTACGATAGATGTATAATGAACCTAAATAAATTAAAAACATCTATATATACTGAAACGGTTTTACAACTTAGAATTAAAAATGTATTAAAGCATAACTTACCTGTGAAATTATTTTAACCCTATCAAATGGAGCAACAACTGATCGTGCTATCGCTGTGGCAACAGCACTGGACACTGCGTCCAAACCGAATTCATGGAGACTAGAGCGTTCTGTATCTTTCTTCTACAAAATATAAGAGAAATATAAATTAATTTTATAGGATCAGACATTCAGTAGTATATACACAGGTGGGTAGCGTTTGGGTGTTCAATAAAAATGGATGTTTTTCCCATTGAAAAAATGTTGTACACCATAGACCTTATACTGATAGTGGAGCATATAAGGCTGGCGAGATTGGGTAGTGTGGTCACAGTAGTGATATATATATATATATTATACACAGTTTATTGTATCATATAGTGATAGTATCATGTGCGGTGTACTACCTTGATCAGCGCTGTCATGCGTGGATGCCGGAACTACAACCATGATCTGTCTATGAGTATAAAGTTTTTGGTGTACACTAACTACTGTATAAGATAATATGATTAATATGTACCTATATTATATACAATTAGTTATTAGCTACCTATATTTTTTTATATGAAGTGATTTAGGTATTTATTTTTAATAGAAAACACTTAGTTTCAGTCAATTTGTTTTATGTATAACAGGTGGGTATAACAAGTAATAAGTACACTATAGGCTGTAGGTACACACTACACAACCAGGTATACTTATTACTTACTAACACTTTACTTTTGCTGATATTATTTTTATTTAGGCATAACTGAGTATAAGTACTTAATTATTCTTCTGAAAATGTGAATCCTTATTTGCATATTCCTTAAAATTATATAATAAATGCTGTTTATCTTTTTTTTATAATAGGTTAGGTACCTACCCAGTTAGATATTTTGTAATTTTAAAAAATAAAAACTTTTGTTGATTGCATTAATTATTTATCTTGAAGTTATTATCAAAACACACAAAATAACTCAGTTTGAAATCTGATTCTGGGAATTTAAAATGTATATATGTATGTATGTATGTATCTTGAAACAATTAATACAGGCATGAAGTTGATTGACTTTATTATTGATATTTACTTATAACTTGACAGTGTAAACCCAGAAAATAATATAAATAATATCTAAGTAGATAAATTGGTTAAGATTGTAAAGTTTAATTTCAAATTCTACGCTAAAATATATAGGTATTTAGTTCCTTGTCACCACATAAAAATTAGGTTTTGCATCTGCAATGATTGCATACTTACTATAAATAAACATAAGATTAATGATTGAGTAATAAATATTAAAGTTAAACAATAAGTGTAAACACTAGGCAATTAAAGTTGAAAAATGTCAATGAATGACCTCCAAATATGTAATTTAATACAGTAGCTAGGAAATGTATTTCTCATAATACACAAGTAGTAGGTACACAGGTACATAATAGTCAATAGATATTTCACATAAATTATGCTACATACATAGGTAAACCAAATATTTTTATTTTTATTTCATCCCTGATTTTTAAAGAACACTTTAAGAATCAACATTCAAAAACCCTTTACATAATAAGGTGCAACCTATATTAAAAATTTACCTACATTAGAGCATTAGAACATTAATAAGGTTCAAGGAAAACCTGATTTTAAGTTATATGCTTTTACAGCAAAGGGTTATTTATTTCAAAAATATTAATTATGTGTGTACGCTTTGATGGAAACAAACATGTAAAACAGAAATTTGTGGCCATCTTATTATTCACAAACCCCTTGTACCTACCTAATATTAACTACCTGTAGGCGCTTTACACATAACTTGTATGAACAGATTATAGATAGGTACTCACTAAATCCGTAATTTAGCCTTTACGTAAACCAGTGATCGCAAATAATGCGCAGACTTGGAATTTGGATGTCTATGTCGTTGTACTGGAGTTGGCTACAGTCCATTTCTTAGTAAATGTCCCCAAACGGGTACATTTCTGAATTGTTATTCGACAAAGAACAATGGCTGTAGGCAGTGGTAGTAGGTGTCGCTGGTTGAGGTGATATATTACAATATTATTATTGTTAAGATGTTTGAATAATGTTTCGCAAAGGCTATGGATATTAATTATTTTCAGGAACGTGGTTTGTGCGATGGAATAGTAAGGCAATAAATGAGACGACACGATTCGGTCAGGCGCGGGAGATCGAACGAGTATTGAAAATGGCAGTCGCGTTTTACGTTTCAGTATAATTTAAATAAAAATTTTAAAGAAATTCGTTGCTCAACGACGACTCGTGCGACACACATTCGGCAACGAAGGTCGTCGTTATTTATAAAACCGTTTCTCCCTCCACGGTTAGAACTAAACAGTAGAGACACGTACGCCTGCAATGGTCACTGCCGGTCATCCTAATATATAAAATGACAAGGAAATCAGCTGTCTACAAGCAACCCGTGGAACAGAAAACGCAGTTATAGTGAAACCGTGGAGTAAGAAATGAAGCACCGCTCCGTTTCCCCAGCCCGCCGGCCATGTCCCGTCGATTCCTTATAGCGCGACCAATCGCGTACCTTCGCAGCGGCGGCGGTCGGTTTTAAAAAGTTTTTCGTTATCACCTCTTTTCCTATCATTCGCCGATTTTTGAAGCTGTTTTTACACGATTTCGACCCTTTTGGTCCTTTTTTATACTTAATTCGAAGCCGCCGGTGTGCGGTTTATATTCGTGCGCCGTCCGAAGCGGTCGCAATATTGATCGAAAAATACACTCCCGACCGTACTTTTTTGCCGATTTTTTCCTTTTCTCCCACCGTTTCGTCTATTCGCACGCCGTTTGTGCCCGAATCGTGTAGTCGACGTCTTTTTAAAGCCGTTTATATGGGCTTTTCCACCGAAATCAGTTCGTTCGCCTCGCAATCGCGTTTATAAATTACGCCGTCGACGGACCGACCGTACGCGTATACATGTATATACGGGTATAATTCAATTTTTCCCTATGATTTAATAATTATTAACGGAAAACGCTTTTCACACGCCCCGTTAAATATATTTATGGGAGATGCGAGTATTACAAGCAAATTATATGCGATTACATCGATGATAATCGAATATATCGGTTTACGTCGCACCGTAGACGCACGGCTTAAGAGTTGATGTTTTGACTGTATTTCATATCTCAAACTGTGTCCGAGTAGTCTAGGCGTTAGGTAGGAAACACTAGGTCCCGAGTTCAAATCCGTCGTTCGCTCTCCGGGCGTCGAAAACGTAAGTGCCATATGGTTTACACGGCCGCCCGAATCCCGATTTTTTTTGCATTTTTTTTTCACTATATTTTTCGTATAAATTAAATAATATAATAATAATACAGGAACATTATTATTATTTAAAGTCATTGCCATATTATATCACACAATAAATAGGTACATATTATATTTGTTTTATTAGGAATTATTAAAATTGCATATTTTTTCAAAATGTCCATGATTGTTATACAAATATAGTTTGTATTTTATTTCGGATTGCCTACCTAGGTGGCTAACTTGAAAGTTAATCTTGATTTTGACTTGGCATAACTGACTTGCTAGACAATCCAACACGGTTTTCGACTTAACACTTTTTACATAAGAAAAGGCACCGGGCATGCGAAGGCACATACCACTAGATGTGATATACCTACTATATATAGGTGATAGACGGATTGCTCATTTTAGTTTCGTCTTAAACGGTGATGATTGACTTGATAGACACTTTAACATGCAGGTTTTTGCATTTTTTTTTAAATTAATATATATACACTATAGTTACATGTTTATATGTATTGTATATTTGTATTGGTTAATATGATAGCATGTATCTAACTATCTACCTTTATGTTAATTTTTTTTTAGGAATTATAATTGCACATTTCTTAAAATGTTCATTGTTATATTATATCACACAATAAATACATATTATATTTGTTTGTATGTATATTGTATATAGTTTGAATTTTTCGTAAATTATTTCGTAAGTTGTGTGATAGGGTTTTCACTTATAGCCGCTTGATGTCGGGTCCGCAATCCACCGCAGGTGGATTGCCTACCTAATTTGCTGTAGCACATTGTCCGTGATCCGACGAAGTCGGATTGCCTACCTAAGTGGCTAACTTGAAAGTTAATAGATTTTGACTTGAGATGACTGACTTGCTAGAAACTCCAACAAGGTTTTCGACTTTACATTTTTTACATAAGATAAAGCACCGGTCATGCTACGGCACATACAACTCTATGTGCAGGTATACTCTATATAGGTGATCCTGGATATCATATAAAGCCTATCCATTTATAACGTTTGTGACGGATTGCTAGACGCTCAAACTCTTAACATTCCCGCCAAAGCGTCTAGCCTTATCTCCAATCCATAACACTAATCCTTATCACAAGTCCTAAACTTTCGTCTTACAACCTTTGCGACTTTTTTAATTCATTGTCTCCAAAATCGGTACCCACTCCCAGCGAGTCCAACGGGCCCCGAGTTACACTTAGAGCTAGTAGTAAAATAATATAAATTATAATATTATTATTATTATTATCTACAATGACATGATAAAAAAAAGAACTAAAAAATTCGAAATATAGTAAAGGCAAGCTAATTCTTACGAGTTACGACACTTTTTCATAATATCATAAATCATAATATTCATTAATATTTACTACAACAACAACAACAACAACAACTACTACAGTCAACAACCAGTGGCGAGTAGCAGGCGGCAGCTGCTGCCGTAGCTCTATAAGCTATACAATCTGAAATCTCAATATTCTCCAATCTCCACTTCACGCCTACTGACAGTTGTAGTGGTATAGACTGGTGTAGTGGTGTCTGGTACTCTGGTACTGTCCAGTGTTCGGTGGTACTGCCAGTTGGTGCCGTACCCACGATTTAAGATGGTATCTTAAATCGTAGCCGTACCATTGAACTGGTGTAGTGGTGTACTGTAGTCTTATCAATAACAAAAAGTTATAAATTATCAAAACTCCAAAGACTATTTAAGACTCAGTGTTGTCACCGTCCAAAAATATATATAAAAAATATTCATAATATTTATGTATTTTTTAAATATTATATCTGTGTAGCTGCCTCACCGCCCGCCGGTTTGAGAGTGAAATAGTGAATACTGATTACTGAATACTGATTTTACTGAATAGTTAATGCCAATTGCCACTATGGTAGTGGCGTAATTTGCCCCCCCCCTTGTCATTAGCGAACCGCTGTCTGGTCGGGTATGGGCTAGTTTTAGGCCTTCATATTATCTACATCGTGGTTCTGTGGTACAAGAGGGCCATATATATCCTGAATTACACAAAAAGAATAATAAATAATAAATATTTCTATATAAAGTCATCGATAAAAACCGTGATGATTGAGGAAATCGAAAAAATAATCACCAAAGTACATCTTATTGTACATCTTAAAATACTATAATCTCACTTTAAAATTAAAGTATAATAAAAATCCTATGATATTGCCTAGAATATAATCTTATCTTTAAATGTTATAAGAGGGCAATTCACTCTAATTCTTAAACTAACGTGATCTGCTGAGCGTAACATTTTTGGTTTTTTTAAATAAGAATTTTTATTTTTTATATTAAAAATTAGTTAAATATTTATAATATAAATATAGTTATTATAATTATTATATTACTGTGTAAGTGTTTTTGTGGACACACAGTATATTATTTACCATTTCCACTTCATGAAATGGACAACTTTTCATGAATATATCGATTTCGTATGCGAGTAGTTATCCTGTTTCCGATCAGACATCAAAATGATATTCTAATAAATAAATAATATTTTTGACTGTTAAAAGTATCCAACTGTTGCTTTAATTTTACAGTAAAATCTAGACAAATATGTTACTTGCAGCCGTAACAAATTACTAACAATTACCTCCCACCAGGACCGTCTCAAGCGAAAATAGTGAACTAGGCGAAATCAAATTTTGCCGCCCCTAATTATATAATATTATCAGTATTTTGAAAATGCCGCCCTCTTACTAAAGTGATGCTTATGTGCCGCCCTAGGCGTGGGCCTATGTCGCCTACCCCTTGAGCCGGGTCTGCCTCCCACTATAAGTATAAATAATTTTACTGTTATTACTTTTCTCGTTAAGATAACGTTTTCACTTATAATTATAAAACTTATAATTGTAGTATAATACATGTTATTTACATATTAATACTTTAGTTGAAAAATCATTTAAGATGTTGGGATTCATAAATAGAAATACTCAAATACGATTGTTTTAAAAATATTAACTCATTCAAAACATTTTCTTCGTCACTTTTGAAAACTACTATTTCAACTACTTATCAGTTATCGTGTATACTGCATATAAACACAAATAAAAATCAATAAATTGATCGCTTCGCTCAGAATCTAATAATATGTATGAAATACAATAATAAATTATAATGTCATAATTATAATATTATTGTCATTAGTAATTATTAATTAGGTATTAGAAAAATTTGGTAATATAAATGGTCAGTTAATAAAATTATGAATGTGCAATAAGGCCATATCTTGAATATTTATTGTTTTTATAGTATATTTATTTCTGGTAAGTTTAAGCTTTTAGAAGGATATCATCAAAAGCTTACAAGAATTTTTGGAATAATATTTATTATACTCATATAGTTATTTGTAGCTGAAGATAACTTACTAATTATTGTAATTTATAAGCTATTGATTATTAAAAATCTTTCTCCTGGACAATTTACCATTATTTATTTAAGGCCCTTTTGTACTGGCGGTATAGGTTCATACATTTTCTTTATGGTTCGAATTTAAATGTTTACTTACGTTCTCCAAATCGGAGCAATAGAAATATCTAAAAATCAAAACAATATGCCCAAAGAATATTGAAATACTAGTTTGCGGAAAACGTATAAAATATGAATACGCCAATCCGTATTTATATTTCGACCCGTGAGAACTGAGAACGGTTTGTCCGTTGTCGGGTTTTCGTTTGCCGTTCGCGGGGTTTCACAACGTCTTTGTGGCGCCGCGAACGCGCAACCAGCTGGTCACAAAACGGATCGATTAGTGTTATCACGGTGTGTTGTCTATGATGGTGAGCTGCTCACTGCAGGCTGGCTGTTATTGATGATGTACGAAGTGCGGATAACAAAAGGTACGAGTTATTGACAACTGACAAGTGACAACATACCGTCTCGTTGCTCGGTGTGTTTCCTGTATAGTCCTGTGCGATATTCGGCATTTCAGCCAGTCGTGTTCGTATCTCCGATCCGCCAAAAAGCGATACGCCGCGTGTGGCGTGTGTGTGTTCGATCCAGTTTTTATTGTCGTTCGTCTGCCCGCCCTCACGTGCTCGTCGTCCTGATCGAAGGACCCGGGATCCCGTCCTCGAGAAACGTCCGCCGCCTCCGCCGATGACGACTTGACGGGTACGCGACTCACCGAAATTGGCATGTCGCTTGACACCGACGGTTGTCCGCAGCAGAAAGAGTACGATTACCTGCTGAAGTTCCTCTTGGTCGGCGACAGTGATGTGGGTAAACAAGAAATGCTCAACGATCTGGAGGACGGATCATCCGAGTCACCATATTGCAGCGGAAGTGGTAATGATGTTAACCCATTTCTAACGATGGTGTCCAAATCGTTATACATAATATAAATCCATAATTTAACATGAAAAGCATATTTTTTGTACAATACTACTAACTCTACGTACCTATATCATATTTTGCTGGAATGACCAGCTACTGAATCCCAATCCTTTTAGTCTACCCATATTTTCCAGTATATTTTTGTTTAAAAAAGGATTGTTTCTAACCGTATAATATAATCTTCTCTATTAACATATTTTTGATAATATCTTTAGGTAGGTACATTCATTGTGCCTACCAAATTACCTATGGGTAGTTACTTTGTTAAAATAAACCAGATTGTAACACATTCTATTTGTAATAATTCAATTTATAATACTAGGTAGGTACTCCGGTTCCTATCTAAAATGATATAAAAGTCAATCGAAACTTTTATTTTATTTATTGTTATTGTATTAACGGCTTGTAGGTATGTCTAAACATGAAGCATGTATAAAATTACAAAACTTTAAACTTTACTAGGTCCCTAGGTCCCTATGGAAATTAAACTTTTCAAGATAAGATAATCTAGGGTCATATAATTTCATCAAGTAAATCCGAGACACAGAAAAAAAAATAAAAATATTATTGCGTTATATTAGGTACCTATGTATTAAAAAACAGTGTAATGGCACATTATTTTATACACCCATTTTACCATGCAAAAATAATAAAAATATTGTTCGATATTGTATTTATTGTTAAATAAATTATAAATTATAAAATTAATGCTTTTTTTAGTTATCAAAAATATTATGTATCAAATTAATTTTTACCTCTTATTATAAAAATACATGTTTCAGAAAACTTATCATTTTTAAGTGCCATAATGACTAAAATTAAAATATTGAAAACTTAGAATACCCTACAATTATAGAGTATTACTGATGTAGGTACCTACGCACTTAGTGTGCTACTGATAATTGATATAACAGATTATAGTCTAATAGTCATTAGAAGGGTCATTAGTCTGTAATACTTTGTCAAATTTCGGTAAAATATGAAATTAAAACATGTAAACTGGTCAGTGACAGTAAATTCCAGTATGTTAATTTTGTTTTCACAATCTAGATTTTAAGGAAGTAAGAGAGTCATTAATTATTATGTTCAATTGTTCTGTTTACAGCATACAAAACTACAATTATACTCTTGGATGGTAAACGAGTAAAATTGCAACTGTGGGATGCATCAGGTCAAGGGCGTTTATGCACAATAATCAGATCTTATTCAAGAGGAGCACAAGGTGTTTTGTTAGTTTATGACATAACTAATAAATGGTCATTTGATGGGTTAGACCGATGGTTAAAAGAAGTTGAAGAGGTATGTATGGTAATTTATTTGTAATAGATATCTATTACAAATGTTATAATCAAAAACTAGGAAATGTAGTTGGTAATAACCGGATTTATATTCTCTTACAATTCCTAAAATATGATGCTAATATTCTCTAAAAAATCTTTAAATATTCTCATTATATTATCTTAAAAATTTTAAAAATATTCAAAAATCATCAATAAACATCAATAAACATCATTATTTGTTTAAATATGCATTTAAAATTTTTTTTTTTCAACATTATTTTAATATTGAGGCATTAATAAGGTATTAAAAGTTGCATATTCTAATGGAATACTATTGCACTTGAGTAGGTATAAGTTGGAAATAATAAAAAAATAAAAAAAATAAATACAAATTTTTTCTCACAATTTACGAAATATTCCAAAATATGCTAAATGTGTTAAATATTCTGTAACCCATAAAATATTCTCAAATACCAATGCAAAAAAAAACTTTTACGCATTTGGAATTGAACAAATCGTCCACATTTTTTACTCTCATAAGACTGCATAGACCCAATAACGATATGTAAAAACCACGGTTATCTACACTGTGTAGATAACCGTGGTAAAAACATATAAATCCGTATTTAACCCTATGCCCAATTTTAGCCTTTAGGACAACTTCTAGGAGCTCTGTGTTATACAGATGATACTAAATCTAATTAGGATTACTCAGTATTACAAATTCATTAAGATATTTTTATTATTTTACACTCTGAAATTTGTTTCAAGTGCATAGCCACATAGGTAACTTCAGGGGTGTGCCTAGAAATTTTTTTTTTTGGGGGGGGGGTCAATATTTTTACCAGCACGTATTTCCAAACAGCACTAATTATTAATATTTTGTATTTACACATTAAAGGCTCGGTCAAACACAAAGCGGTCTGCCCGTGCGGGCACTGTGAAATAATACAACCGACCTCTGCCCGCCGCGGTCAGCGTACCCGTACGCCATGGCAGCCCGCCGCTCTCTGTTTGACTGAGCCTTAAAATGTTGGTTTTAATTAGATATCTACCTAGGTATATTATTATTTTGAATTAATATAATAAACATTTTTTCATTTAAATTTAATAAAAATAGTACCTACCTATTAACCTAACTATACATTTATATTAATTTATTTTCATTATAATTTGAAAAAGTATTTTCAAATATTAATATTTTTATTTTTACTCTTAAACTATTTGTATAGTTTGATTAGCCTTTTAAGATTTACAATAAAAAGTATCGATCCATATCCATACCTGGTAATCCCCAAAAGAGATTACAAAGACCAGCGGTGTTGTAACCTGCTCACATGAGTATATAATTCACTAGCTATTATGTAAATGGAAGTGCCTATGAGTTTACTATAATTATCTATTGACAAAGTACCTCCTCTTGGAGGTCTCTTCACTCTGTGTTTCCTGTGTGTATTAATATTATTACCAATTAAGGTTATTGTTCTACTATTGTACCTAACAGATTGCCTAATAAATATTATGATTAAAAAAAATATATATATTTAGTATATTACATCATGTACCATATATTTAATTATACGATTAAATATTTTTGAATACCTATAATAAAAAAAAAAAAAAACATGTTTATCTCATTTAATATACCTACATAATAACTCTATAAGCAACGGTGTAACAACAAATTGTATTTATTAAATCGTTCACTTATCTAATTAAAGAAAATCACAGTCATAATTAACTATGTTTAAAAAGGTGTATAAGTAACATTAGTTAAATATGATAAGACTCGCCTAGTTTTGGAATTAGTTTTCTCGTAGGTATTTTTAGAACATTAAAGTATTATTAATGATAACTAGAATTAAATAAATTATATAATATTTTAACATGCATAATTGAACTTTTGATACTAGTAACTTGGAAATGAATACTATCAAGATAAACTGAAAAATCATCTACAATAACAATTTAAAGTGATTCATACATATGTAATATAACACAATATTAGGTGCAGAGTTAACAAATAAACAAATTAAGTAGATTATAGAATTTTTTATTAGCTTCTAGTATCAAGACTATGCTAATCAACAATAATGTGTATATAAACAAAAAGTTATTACAGATTAAAAGTTAAATGATAAAATATAGCTCAACAATAGCTTACAGGGTAAAGATAATAATATAATACACAATAATAATAATAATGAATCTAAGTTATAATGAGATGGATAAAAATATTATCAAACAATATTGGTATAAATAATTTAAATCAGATACTAGATTATATACTTAATTGTTACTATACAGTATACATTCAATGAAATTTACAATTTTAATAATTGTTCACATGTTTAGCATGCACCTGGAGTTCCAAAAGTCTTAGTTGGCAATCGCTTGCATTTGGCATTTAAAAGACAAGTCAGTGTCAAAGAAGCAGAATCCTATGCCTCAAAACATCATATGACTTTGTTTGAAGTCAGTCCACTCTGTGACTTCAACATCAGAGAAAGTTTTAGTGAATTAGCAAGGCGAGCATTACATAGAAATGGAATGGAAAGACTTTTGCGATCAAACAAAGGTATAATTTGTTTTAATATTGAAAATACTATATCTATATCAAAATTATGTTATGTTTTGAATTTTAAAATCATTAATTTTTTTGTTTTAACTTTAGTGTTAAGCCTCCAAGAGTTATGTTGCCGTGCTATTGTAGCAAGGACTACTCAGTATGGTATAAACCAGTTGCCTCTACCTGTAACAATTAAGTCACACTTAAAGTCATATGCATTGACTAGTTTCTCAACTTTATCTATGTCATTACCACGTAATTCAGCGTCCAAAAAAATTAAATTGCCTTCCAACAATACGGGTGTATCACGACAACATGGTCACCCTGCACATTCTCTATCGCATCATCATCATTTGAAAAATACACCATTGAGCATTTCAACATCGTACATTACAAGGAACTCTTGTACAATATCATAACATTAGTAATACGCCCACTGATATGATTTTATTTTAAAATGTTTAGTAAGTGTATATTTTATGTTAAACAATGCATAGTATGTAATTTTTTATTTGATCTGTATTAAGACAATTAATTTTTTTGATCCGAAAGTAAGTTAACATAACTATTAAGATAAATTGTGTAAATCAGTATGATATTTTATTGATTATTACTCGGCAAGAAGCAATAATATTGTAAAACTGTGTGGTTGTTTATTAGAGGTACTTTAATCATCTGATGACTGTATTTATCAGTGAACATGACGTGTAAATAACAAAAGTATGTAACTCGCATCTTTAGTCATTTTATTTTTGCATTTGTGAATTCTAACTATTTTTTTCTTTTGTAACTGTTTTCGATGATTTTTTTATTATTACTATTATTTTATATGATTATTTTTATTATTGTTTATGAAAAATTATGACAACAATTATTTTAATACTTTTAACATTGATAAATAAACGTTGAAGTCATCATTCCTATAATATTTAATTCATTATTGTTAACATTATTTTCATATTTACAATTCACCTATAACCTGTATACTATCTTGTAAAATAGTACTAATTAAAATTGTGCAAAATTTGAATGCCACTCTTTAATAATTTAAGTATACCGTAATATATCTAAAAATAAAATGTCAAAAACAGAAAAAATGCACTCTAAACAATAAAAAAGTATCCCATTACCAGTATAAAGCATAAAAACACTAATTTTAGTATTTCTATTTAGATTTAATTTACATAAATTAGGGCTGTTGATATATTTCATTGTTAAACTCTGGCTATTTCACAGTAAGTAAATAAGTGTATGAAGTAAATTTATCCAAAAATAAAAGCTCACAATTTCTTTAAAATAACTAGAAATTAAAAACAAAATATAACTAAAACTACAAATTATTTTTAATTATTTCAAATGTATGACTACTGACTAGATATATTTTAATATAATGTAGTCATAATATATAATGCAAATAACAAATTACAAATTGTTGGTTAATTTTAATTGATTATGAATATTGGAGAAATTATGTATTCTCACAGCTATAATAATGCCTGTATATGTATTATATTTGGCTGCTTAATATTATACATTTACCTACTATTATAAAAGTAATCAATCTAATAATAAGGTATATATATATGACAATTTTATTTAAGTATAATTTCCAATTTGAAAAAATCTGAAGTTGCTCTACTGTATAGTAGATAGCAGGTGTCTTAACTCTTTATAGAGTAGAGCATTTTGGATATTTCAGATTATTTTGTTAATGATAAATCATACCTATTGCATAGTATTAGTGCATAGATATGAAAAACGATTGAGCGGAGACTATTTGTCACAAAAGCCTCTTGTTTCTAAAGGTATTTTATAATAATTTAAAATTATAATATTATATTCCTATAAGTTTTAGATTCTGAGCTTAGCAATGCATTGATTTTACAATGATGTGTGTTATTTTAGTTATTTTGCTGTACTTGTTACTAATTTTGCTAATTTAAAAATATTCGTGGGTAGTGGGTACATGAAACTATGAAAGAGTGTATTTTATTCTATATACCTAGTACCTACACGACAATGACATTTTAAAATGTATTTTTTTTGCCATAGATGAATTTAAGCTACTGTTTTACTAATGCCTAATAGTAAAATAAATTACTTTAATCACAATAATTATATCATTAAATATACTTAGTACGTATTTACTATTTACATAGTAATATTATAGACGGACAGATAGTGTTGGCTCAAAATCGTTTTTCGTATACTATGATTTTATATTTATATAATTGAATTCAAATTCAATACCATAAATTACTGTGACACACTTGTTTACTACTGTAGAGTGACTTCCACTTACCCTCTTTTTTTTATTTTTATTTTAGAACCCAGTAGTAAGTAGGTACTGTAGGTAAAATAATATTATTTTATTGAGTTTTGCTATTTTTATAGCAATTTCAACTGAATAATAATATTTATAACTTAATTTTAAAATTAAGTGATCACAGAAAATATTGCCTTATAAAAATGTGTAAAAACAGTGTATTTTATTAATTTGTTGAATTTAGATTTTTCTTCTTCGATAGTTACAAAATATTAAATAACAATAATTATTTACGTAATTTTTTATTTACCTACTATAAAAACAACTCTATAGTTGTTTTGTTTTCAAAGTAATAATAAGAAATTTACAAATAGGTAACAATTTTATTTTTAATTCGCGTACCCACCTACCTTAAGAAATCAAATAAATATAT
Organism: Macrosiphum euphorbiae; assembly: GCA_949089665.1. Classification (NCBI taxonomy): domain Eukaryota; kingdom Metazoa; phylum Arthropoda; class Insecta; order Hemiptera; family Aphididae; genus Macrosiphum; species Macrosiphum euphorbiae. The sequence goes on along the minus strand of CARXXK010000001.1, from coordinate 97,088,557 downwards.
ATATCCTAGTTTAATATTATTTAAAGCTAATCCAAAAGTTAAGCAATACTTGTCAATTGAGTAGTTTAAATTTTAATACGGATATGAGAGTAGGTACCTATATCGTATAATATTATGTATTATCCCGAGTAACAATTTTGGTGCACATTGGGTGCCCTACATCAATTTTTAGGTTTTTGTTACCGTGCTATAACGGTGCACAGCACTGTGTTTTTGATCAAAATTAATACCGATTTTTTACATGGGAAGCACCGTGCCGATAGAACTCAATAGTCGGTTCAGGAACCGTTTTAGCGTGCAACTAAAATTATAGTTCATTTGTCAGACTAGAGTCGGTGTTCTAACCGTGCGAGAGTGAACAAAGGTACAGTGCCGTAACCGTGTAGGAGTGTTGAAAAATACCGTGCACATACCGTGACAAAAATAAACAAAAAACGTAAAAACACGCAAATTTTTTTTTGCGAGATGCCGAATTCGAACCAGGATCCCCTAATAACCTATGCGTTGGTAATCCTAATTCCTACCTACCGGGCCACTATCTTAGATATGTTTGTGTGGCGATTCTATAGTATTTAAATCTTTTTGATCATTGTTATTTAAATAACATTAAACAGTTTATATTATAAAATGTTACATTTAAGTATATTTAAATTTCTTAAAACTCAAATATATCCATATTTAAAAAAAAAAATAAAAAATTTGTATGTTATAAAAAAAATAGGTACATTATTAAAACAATATTAAAATTTTGATGTAGAACATTTTATAATATTATGTAAGACAAAAATCTAAGCATAAACATTCAACATGTTATTATAATTAATAAAAAAGATGCTCTGCTGTACAGTAGGTTACAAGTGGGTCACTGTATAATGGATGATATTAAATTTGAATTCAACGATATATTATCATTGTATAAGAAAAACGATTCTGAGCGAAGGCGGTATGTCAGTATGTCAGGTATAAGACATATTATAAACATTTCTATGGTATTATAAAAAAAAATGACCTATAATAGGTACCTATAATAAATTCCAAATTAAACATATCACTATATCCATTAGGTACTTATAACGCGTTATACATCAACAAAAACCGTGATACTATCATAGATATATAATAGTACACTTTAGAAAATCAAGTACCCACGAATAATATAATTCAATCACAACAAAATAACTAAAATAGTTATTCAAGGTTTTTTAATATGTAATTTCGTCCAAATTTGAATTTAAAATGTCTGTAAAAAATAACTGTGTTCATATATTTTTTAGATTTTTTGGTTATAGTATGAACTATTTATGAGAACCTTTGTTTAAAATTTGCAATCCTTAGCTATAAAAACTGAACATTTTATAATTTATTAATTACAATGATTGATAATTTTCGAGATTTTGATAAATTTTGTCAAATTTCGATCTTTAAATGCTAATAAAAAAAAATTGTGGCTATGTATTTTTAATATTTTTCGATTGCTATTGTAACAATATATCAGGAGCCTTGTATTAAATTTTTACACTTTTTGGCCAAACAGATAAAACTTTATTGATATTTATAGAAAAAAAAACTAAAAAAATTGAAAACTGAAAATGTCCGTAAAAAGCTCAAAAACAGTCAAAATATTTTCAAAATTGTATGGTCTATAGGAAATGCTAATATAAATATTCAGTGAAATTTTCATGTATCTACAATAATTCGTTTTTGAATTACAACAAAATAAGGAAATCGCTACATGAAAAATCGAGTGAATATCCAATGTTGTAAAAATTTGAATTTAAAACGCTCATAAAAATTTAATTTGACTTTCTTATAGAAATTTTTTTTTTGATAAAGGTAGACAAACTTATGAGGAATCTTGTATTACATTTTAAAACCTTAGATTTAAAAAGAAACATTTTTACGAATTCTTAACTCAAAATAATTTGCTAATTTTCGTGATTTTTCCATATTTTGTCAATTTTTGAACTTTAAATGCTTATAAAAAAAAACTGTGACTAACGATTTTTAATATTTTTCATCTGCCTTTGAAACAATATACTAGGAGCCTTCTATTAAATTTTCAAGTTATTTTAACTAACAAATAAAATTTTATTGATATTTCTAGAAAAAAAAATAAAAAAAATGAAAAATGAAAATGTCCCTAAACAGTACAAAATAAATCAAAATATTTTGAAAATGTTATCGTGTATAGAAAATGCAAATATAAACAACCAGTGAAAATTTCATGTATCTACGGTCATTTGTTTTAAAGTTACACCAAAAACCAAATTCAATTTTCTGAAAACTCGATTTTGCGTAAAAATTCCCGTTTTTCCTTAATTTTTCTTTTGTTTTTCTTGGCGCTTTTGAAAAGTACTGGGAATTTTAAATTTTGACCTCCTCAATACACCAATGATATTCACTTTCCAATCGAACAAGATACTGAAGTCGAAAATCGAAGCATTATTTCAACTACTTATCGTGTACACAGACACAAAAAAAACAAAAAAAAAAAACACACATCATTGTAAAATCAATACATTCATCGTTTCACTCAGAATCTAAAAGAACATATTATTATAAATTAGATAATATATTTAATTGTACATTTGTATTAAAACTTTTAATAAAAAAATAAGTACCTATATTATTATCACAATATTAAGATTTTAATAAAGAACATAATAATTATTAAATATTATTATAATTATTATAATTAATAAAAAAGAACATATTATTATAAATTGGATAATACCTATAGCTGTGATACCATTGTAGGTACCATAATATGTATTGTAACTATATTTATGGACACCGCTGTACGGTGACAACACGGTAATTTTGTCCACCGTCACACATTCGATGTACAGTGTTCGTTGTGCACCGTAGCATCATAATAGCATGTACGCAAAATAAGAATGGTTTCAAGCAGACACCAATACACTTAAACTGCACCGTCAAGTTATGCATGGTTGTACCCTTGGTGCACTGTACATGGTTTGCACAGCTGCACCCAGTAGAAACGGTTTTTTTTTTAACCGTATTTAATATCCCTTGAGCACAGAATGTGCACCATAAACAATTTATCCTGCACGCTAGGACAGTGTGTGCACTGTGTTACATGCACGGTACACCAGAACCGACACTGAACCTTAAAATTGTTACTCGGGATGTGAACTTACGAGTTATTCGGTTTACCACGGTCGTTCGTTAATGGTTCCCCTAGCGATTAAAGCCTGACCCCCCCCCCTCCGCGTTCCTGCCATACTTTCGGCCGTGACTTAAGTCCGCATTCGTGTACACGCGTACATGTATAATGTATATAGATATAGATATGCGTGTGTACTATTATTTAATAAATTATGGAATTATATATTTCCCCAAAAGTCCCATGCAATACCAAACGCGCACGCATGCACACTAAAAACGACCCTTTTCGTATAATGTTGTTATCCAAGTAGGTATATAAACAGCTAGCGATGGTGGTCAAACATTTATAACACGTCAAAGTTGTGGTTTTCTGTTCCAAACGTGGCATAAAATAACTTTGAAAATAACTACAACTGCTTGAGATGATACCTATGCATAAGAGCAAATAAAGTGTTTGAGATTTGGGGAGGGGTGCCTGAAGCCCTATTATAATAATATGAAATAAGCCTTAAAAAAATAGGACATTTTTTTTTGGGGAGGGGGGGTGTCATTGGCGCCAACTAGGGTTGACATTCTGAGGGGGCCACCTTCAAATAACCCATAGAAGGCTCATAGTCGTTTTAATCAAGTAGGTTGTAGGTATGTATCTATACTATCTACAGAATATTATTATGTTCATTGTTCATAATAATATACCTATAGGTTAGGTTAATATATAGGTACTACAATTACCAAACATGTTTACATATAGCCATATATAGGTACCGTTTGAACGATATTATATCAGTGTTATATAGTATTATAAATATTATATATAAATATTATATTTTAAGGGGCATTGCAATTTTAGTTCCTACCTATAAAAAGTTATATATTTAGTGTAAGTACTGTAACCATAAACTTCAGTAACCGGCCGACTCTTGTAATATTTTATGACCAAAACTTAAAACTTTTTTTTCATTTATGAACTTCAGACTCAGCCTTAACAATATCGTAAGCAATAATATATAATAAACCATTTAACCATATATTATGTTATACGAGTACCTAGGCCTATCCATTATATTATAGTAGGTACTTATACGCAGTGGCGGAACTAGGGGGGTGAAGCCGGGGATTGATCCCCGGGCGTAAAATATTAGTGGGCGTAATTTTTCTTTAGTTTCTTTATTTAATGCTTGGTGATAGAAGTTAAGAAAACATTTTTATTTCACATTATTTGTTTATGATGTTGTAGTGATGACTGATGACGTTGGAATTAATGAAAAAAAAAAAATAAAGTTAATGGTATTATGAATAGATTCGTATTAGTATTATACTAAGTATATACTGGTATACTGGCATTAGCATACCTACTGCAAGCATATACAACTAATATACTATAATTATTAAGATTCTGAGTGAAAATGTAACTAGTAACTATACCTGGCCATTTATTGATGCTGTGTTTTCGTTAAAATTTCTGATACCTACACATTAACTGTTATAAGATTATCAATCAACGTACGATACGTATATTATATCTGTATATTAAAAATGATGTTAATATATAGTTTATAATATTATATATTATAATATTTACCGAGATAGTTATACATTTGTTTATGTTTAAAAAAAAAGATTTGACTTTAAATATTTACTTTTTCATTTTTTCTATTATAAATTGTTTAATTAAATACAATTTTTTTACTGGCCTAAATTGTGTACCCTAATCAGAATAAAAGATTTTATATTTTACCATATAAATCTATTATAATTGAAAATATAAAAATATTATTATATAATACAATTATTATAACTGAGGCGCATAGAACCAAAACAGCAAAAGGGTTTATAATTTTTATACAGGATAGGTAGGTAATCAAAGTTTTGATTATTTTTCAACATTTATATATAACTAATATTATTATTATTTCTAATAATAAATATAATTAAGTAACCACTACAGTATTTCCAGTAATTAAAAATGTATCAACAATATGTTAACTAAGTTTTTAAATGTAAAGTGTTTTTAGTGTGAATGTGTGATAGTTTATTAGTATAAACTTGGTTACACCACAGTCCACAGAATATATTAATTACTATATATTATTATGTGTTTAAAAGTTAATAAGTATGTTTGTAATTTTAGTTCCAGTTATGATAAAACAATTGTAGGGAATGATTTTGTATATTCAATCTTGGTCTATGATTGGGCTTAATTTTAATATTTTCCCCGGGCGTAAAAATTCTTAGATCCGCCTCTGCTTATACGTTTATTATTCGTATTCCCTGAGAGAGAATAAACATTTTTAATTTAATTAAAAATATTAATTATGTTCATTTAATTTCTAAGGAATATTAAATATATATTATATACTATACAGGCACATACACATATGTATGTGTGGTTAGTTTTTTAATTTTTAAATATTATTGACGTACATTTTCATGTTAACTTATCAGTTATCATTAAAAAGGTACCTACCTACATAATTTACATAATATGCGTAGACTGTCATTGATATTTAAGGCATATGAAAACATATGCAGATATTATGGCTACCTACCTATTTTTTTGATCACCCACCCTCTCATCGCTCAGCCCAAAAAACATGTACAAACAATATATACCTAAATAGAAAATTGAAATGTATTTTAATGTACTGTTATACAAAAATTATGTGAAATATTAGTCATTACAATTATTTAAACATTGAAGTATTCGTCTTCGTTCTGTAACTATATATTAATATATTTGAAGATCTTCAATTAGGTAGGTACTTCATAATGATTCACTGAACTATCAACTATTTTTGTTCAACAAATATGTGACAGGTGCACTGCGCACAGTCTAAAATGATTTTACAATATTTGAAAATAGTTTAACGATCTCTATCATTTAACCAATGTAATGTATATTATTGATAAAAAAAACTTATCATTATAAAATATTAAAATGTATAATTTTCCCAGGAAGGTTTTTGGTACCTATACCTACCTACAAGTTACAACCTACCCTAATAAAAAAAACTCCAGATAGCTATATTATAATAGACCAACAATCCACACCCGTGAGCACTCCTAATACTCCTATATTAATATATTATATGCCATATGGTATAAGCACTAGATATAACTATAAGGCATAAGCCATATTATATGCAGCTTATATGTTGTGCCTGTACGTCGATACTGACTTATAAGTTAATAATAAGTAGGTATTAATTTATTATTATTGATCTTAGTTACATCGGCTACTAGACCATTAGTTATTAATTTACATAGTATTTAGTATTTACATATAGCTTACATTAAAGCTTATGCTTATATAGTTATATTAGATTAGGTATGTTGGTATGTCGTATGTAACTCTATTTCTTTTAAAAAATTAATGATGTTAATATTTTATTGGAGGTCGGGTTGTAAGGCTTTCCCTAGTAGATGTGCTATGCGGTGTTTGTTTTTCAGTCTTTGAAGTTTAGGCATTCAATTAATATGTGTTTGACTGTGTAATCCACTCCACATGATTCGTGTACATAGGGGAATAATTTCTGACCATGAGATGGTTGTGTTGTTAATTTGTGCCCTATTCGGAGACCATTTAAAATCATAATGTATTTTATTTCTGATGTCAACATCCCTTTTTCTCAACGAATACTGCACCATATTCAATAATCCACACACCAAACGATGCTTTATTGCAACCTCTTATCGCAACCTCTTCAATCACTTTCCGATAAAATGCCCGATTTCCTTAAAAATTACTTTTAAATGAAACAAAAAATCACCATCATTAAATATTAATGGATAAACAATACACACAAACACATTTTTGATAATATAACAACCGAAAACGACTGAATAATCCCTTATTCAAATTAATTTTCAGATATTCAATATTAAAACGTAATAAACAAACATCGAACGTGATCTATGGTTTACTGAACAAACATACAAAAAATACATTTTTTCACAAACCTCACGAACATACTAAACCCATGCCATTTATCACGCCTCTGTAATTGTGCGCAGTATACCTACTTCGCACGGGCCAACAAGTAAATAATATTAATAATATTGTTATACAATATAATATATGATAATATGTGCAATGTTTTTGGAACATATAAACTCATCATACGGTACCTATTATTAAAATAAAATATCGATTATAAACGTGTTGATAAAAATAAAAAATTACATATTATACACCCAATATGCATACAATTTTTTAACCTATATTCTGTAGTTTTAAGAACTGAACTCAAATTTGTTTTTCAAAGAATCAAATTGGATCCGAAACCGAAAAAATCCAAGTTAATCCAAATTCCAAGCACTGCTGCCCATCTTTGCTGAGAGGTAATTCCTTCCACCCATAATATTCTGCATGACAACTTCTTGTCCTTGGTGAATATAATATTATTTAATAGAAAACACTCAACACTTTTTAACGATGTTATTTTATCGCATTGTTTTTACTATTCTGTGTAAGAATGAGTATAATTTATCCGTGGTACTACACTACTATATCTACCTATGATTGCATGGACGTTGAGTGCGCCGAGTTATAATAATGATTCGTTAATATTTGTATTTTTGCGCTTTTGGCTAATTCAAATTCAAAAACTTAATACAATATAGGAACCTGTACACAGAAAACAACCCTACAATCTATTTTTATTGAAAACATTATCCGACGCATATTATTGTAATTTATAATATTTCGATTATAACTGAGCCAGCCACCGGAACGATATTGTATTATTAACGCTCCTGGATATTGATTTTGTTTTCCATTCCAAAGTAATCTTTAGTGCGATCGTGAATTATTGTCAAGTCTGCGTTTGTTCTGAATGTTAAGATAGTATCAATATAATAGTACTACAATGACGTTATATTAGTATGTTACTACCTATCGGCTATCTATTGTAACATATTAACATCGAACCGCGGTAAAAACTCAAATATAAAGGAGTGAGTAATTGAGTTCAAACGGAGCACAAAAATAAAAATAATAATTCTACACATCACTATAGGTAATACAATAATATTATAAAACATTGTACATCGTATAGACACTATGACGTGATGTGAATTTGTGATACTTAAATGTGAAGTGAACAACTACAAAAAATAATAGAAACTCGTACCTACATGAAATGTATAAGACTACGTGACGATTTAAAACTGATTGACACTATTTTAATTTTCTATGTATAATGTATATTCTTGTTTTTAAATTAATGTTTTTAAATAGTTTGGAGGATTAAAAACCCATAATTTCCATAAAAGTATCTAGTATTTTATACATTGTTCATATGACTGATAATATAAAAACCGGGACAGTTCTGCTTATAGGTAACACTGTAATTAATGTGTTAGATAAATTGTAATTCAATTATTAATAACGTATGCAAACCTCTATTTCTAAAGATATCTTATAATTATTTACTATCATAGTTACACGGTATTGTTAAATTAATTTTTCTTTTTTTTTTTTTAGTTTTTTTCAGATTATTTTGTCAAGTTCATACCTACTTTTGACCCCTCAAAGTAACAATTAAATCTTATTTTTATACTAGAATTCACTTTCAAAGCAGAAAATTGATGTATATTTTCTTTTCTAAACCTTGACAACTGTAGAAAAATACAAAATGTATATTGTAATGTTCCACTCAAAATCTAAAAGTCAACCAAAGTTAACCTTACCATAAAAAAAATATAAATAGTTTAGTTTTTTTATAAAAATGCTGTGTTTTATTAGTTATACCTATATAAATAAGTAGTTCAACATTTCAAATTGTTTAAGAACATTTTTGAAATTGCAAAAATTGACTTAGAAAATTAGATTAATAATTTAAATTAATTATCTGGCACCTATAGGTGTATGTTTAGTTATATTAGGTGCAGTGCAATGCGCGATGGTTGTACAATGTACATAATAATATGTGCTTACCTGTTGAAAACCGATCGTGCCCTGTCAGCATACGTTTTTAATAACCCAAGTGTGTGCAGGTCAACACGTTGGAATACTTTGAACAAGAAAAAGACAACGACGACAAAATAAAACTAAAAATCGAAAATCGATCAAAAACATCTATATTTCATATTTATATTTACAGACATTTTTGGCAATACAATATAATAATAATAGTAAAATCGAAATAATGTTTTCTAAAAATTAAATCAAATGCTGAATCGTTGTTGTTTATATTTCCCATGAATACAGAACAATATTATAGTATTACGTTCACTCGGCTTATGTTTATGTATATATATATATATATATATTATACATTGTATCGTTCAATCGTCGTTACATGTATAATATAATATTTTACGCATATTGCATATAACATACACACGTGTTACGAATAACATAATACATTAGTGTAATATATATATAGTGATGACAAAAAAATAAAACAACGTTTTTGTTATAGATAATAAATATTAAACTTACAACATAATTGGTGCCCATAAATATTACCAGAAAAATCTACTACATAAAAAAAAATTAATTATAGTAAACTAAAATTGTTTTTTTTTAACACTCTAATTTATACAAATATTAGACAGGCTTATCTTTTTTTTAAAAAAAATGTATAAAATCTTATAGAAACGTCACGACGCGAAATTTCATATAATTAAGCTCGGATGGGGGAGGGATTAGGATATTTTTCGGATAAGACATTAACTGTGTATATTGTATAATATTATTATTATAGTAACCTCAGTGGGCCTTACAGGTTTATTGCAATATGGATTACAAAAAAAAGTGGCCGACATTATACGATGATTGTTGATGCTTAGCTATAAATTATTTTATTAATAAAAGTATAATACATGTATAATATAGTATTTAATATTTATAAATATTTATAATTATAATATTAATATATAGGTATACGAGATATAAATAATATACCTGAGATGGGCTTAATTACAGTGACTAGAATAATAATGTGACTAAAGATAAAAATCATATAATATAAGATATAATCTAAAAATTAAGAAAGAAAAACAAACAAAAAACAAGACGAAGACGTATTTATCGTTAAGTACTCACACAGAAATTGATAACGTTAAGGCGCGCACGCAACCTACCTACATATTATTATCGACCTACCTAGTTAATTAAATTATCATATTTGAAACCAAGACTATTATTTTTATATTTTATTGAGCTTATATAATTACCCTTAAAATACTCGTTTTTATGTTATAATTTTTTTAATTTTTATTAAAAATGTATTTTTATAATTCAAAATAAAACGAAAAAATACACGATATTGGAAATGTATTACAATTATTTTTTATATTTTTCATCAAATAAAAAATAAATGATTGCGTTAATAAAATGTAAAGAAAATGTAAGTTTGACCGGATCCAATGCCGACAGGGCAGCGTGGCACGGCTGTGTGGGCGGCGGCGGCGGCAGCGCCGAGTTGAGTGTGCAAAATAAAAATCGTTCACATTATTACACACTTCCCTTTTTCCGCCCAAGGGTTGTTCTTTTTGTCTGGAGCGTGGATTAATGGATCGGTTTTTTCGTTTTCCTCAACGAACTCTCTCATTCTGCGAACAGTTAAAATAAACAAAACAAATTTAATTCCAATATTTATAATATTATTATAGGCGCCTAAAATTTTAAAATAAAAATATATGTCACAAGTCACAAGCGTTTTCATCGCGTGTGCCGACTTTATACGCATTTTCTTATACAACAACATGCATGCCATGTTTAATGTGTTTTGGTAAATCTTTTACACTGATATATTTTTCAACCATATTTTCTCAGTCTGACTTTTGTTTTCACTAAAACTTTTTTGGTCCCACCATCATTCACCACTCCATTTACCATTCAACACAAGTTGCACTAAGATTACTTTCTGTTATAGTCTCAAATATTAAATAATATGTTATTGGTACTGCACACCACACACCTGAATACCTGACTTAATATACAGCACAATAACTCAATAATAAATACACTCTTAACATATTTTTTATTTGATTTCCTGATCGTATGTGACATACTGACATGACGTGTATCGTACATCGAATCTAAAAACCATTATTTTAATAATAAAATATCAAGGACTACCTACTAGTTACGACATACGAATGCAATTTTTTTTATCTGAACACTAATAATACATTATTTGGTAATAACTAAAAGATTGAAAAATATTTAAAAAAAAAATTTTTAACATTATCTTACATAGATAATAGATACAATTAGTGGTTAAATCATTATTTTATGATGAATTTGATTAAAAATGCGTGAACTTGACTTAAGTACCTACTCAATAATTTTCGTATTCAGCTACCTGGGTGTGAAACAAACTGAACAAACTGACCGAAACATTGACAGAATATATTATGATTTAATAGACCGTTAAAATGCTGTGATAGGTTTCGTTCATAATATTATCAATGTGACAAAGCACACTTTGAAATATCCCATGAATAATATATATTATAAATATAGGATTTTATATAATACGATATTAGTAATTATTGTTGTATACGATTTAGGTTATGTCTTCACTCTTCAGTGTTTTTAAAATGGTAGGGACGTAGCTAGGTTGTACGTAATTATTTACAAATTTAATGTTTACTGTAGATATGTAGTTTTTTTTTATTATATTAGAGTTATATAGGTAGGTACTTATACATTTGAGATTCTGAACAATTAGCATTTAGTTCAAACAATTAATTAGAAGATGCGGTGAAGTTGTACCGTGTGAAATATTCCATGCATGCATAAATTATATTATATCCAGAATTCCAAACCATTAGATAAGAAAATAGTTCGACATATTACGTGGTTTGACAAAAAATGTTTATTTTACATTTAAACTATAAATAAACTATATTTAAGATTGTAGACTGTTAATAATTTTGATTAAATAATAAATTGAAAAATTAAATATCGGATGAAAATTAAATTCTGAATTCAAACCAATACCACAACTTTTTGAAGTAAAAATAAAATAATGAAACAAATTATATGTTTGTATATTACAATAAATTTACGATAAATATATATATTTTATTTGACTAAAATGTAATAACTTTATTGTGGTTGCAATTTTAACAACGTTATTCAGATAAATATAGGACATAGACAAATATTAAGGGTTGGAAACCATCGCGTTTCTCGTATAATATACGAAAATTATCAGCTGTTTGTTATATACCTACGTAATAGGTACTTAATAGTATAATAAATTATAATCTTTAATATGAATATAATATTACAAAAGAAGAAACTGTCTGATTAAAAAACATATCAAGGCATATACCAAACCGCTGGGTCTAGGTATTTTAAATTTTCCACAGAGGTTCCTTATGTTATAATGTAGCCATGTATATAGGCCAGTACATAATAAAGAGATATTTTTTTTAAATGTAACCACTAAATATTGAAAAGTGGTGTTAATGTTAATATTTGTAACCGAAACTTCTTATCTTATTGCCAAGTGGTTTTTTTTTAATTTACATAGATCTCTGCGGACCTGGTTTAAACTTTTAAGTATATAGTTTTATAGATCAAACTCATATCCCCGAAAAATTGAGCAATGAAATAGGAATAAACCCGTGGCGCCATCTATTCAGATTCTTAAAACAATTTTCTATGATGCAATGAGATCCTCATATTAAAAATCTACGTTATTTATATTTTTTGTTCATTTATCTACTCGGAAAACCTTAACCGATTTCAGTGTTCATGAAGTTCATTTGAACAGAAATTTACCAATCGCTATATCCAATCTACCACATAAGGAATTCGCATCTCAGTCGAATTAGTCATACGAGGTACACCGATAACAAATTGCCCAGTGAGCCGAGGTACACTCAAACTAAAATACACTGGATGCCGTATAATATATTATTTTCATTTTTTCCCAGTCCAAATCGGATCATAAAGCACGTATATTTATATTTGTACCTCTATTTATACAAAAAATTGTTTTGTTAAATAATTACCAAGGCAACCAGTATTAGACTTTTTTTGTTAATTTTAAGATGGTTTGAAAGTGACAAGCGATGAAATCAAAAAAATCAAAATTAGAAAGCCAGCAAACAGATGATCCTGAATATTTAGATATTGGTAATGTAACGGAAAAATGTTAACATTGAAATCGTTAGTATTTCAAAATGAAAAGTGGAGATCAGCAAACACTTGCAGCCAGAGGGACAACTCTTTGAGAAAGTTGGATTATTTGTTACATGTAAAGAGACTTTATTTACACATGATTAATTGCGCATAGCATTTTTACGATGTAAAAGTGGTAGGGGAATCAGGATTAAGTTCACATTTGGAGAGAAATCAATTAATGTATATTGCATTTGATGACGCATTACAGTAACGTGTAATATTTTAATATTAATTATATTATATTGATTTTATTTATATTTTTTAATATTTCAATGTAAATAAATGTTATCTAACAATTTATAAAATATGTTATTTATTTTGTGTGTAATTTTAATTATTATGTATTCAGATATTTATATTAGAGCTATAATGTTTAGCTCGCAAAATAAAGATAGGTATATGCTTTATTATATTATATTGGTATTATAATGGCTATAAACCAAACACTGAGGCTAGAACTATATGAATATTATTATATTATATTTATATTTCTCTATAAGTGGGGAACAATGATATAGGTGATGATACTATTATATTAATGTGTGTTATGTAATATCTTTAGATTACCTATATCTATAAATTATGCTTTTACATTGCAGCGAGTAAATCTTTTTAAGGTTTAGCAGATCAAAATCAAAACATTTCCATAATGACATCCGGTACCGGTTTGTGTGAGCGAAGATATCCATCATCCGCCATAATATTGTATACATTCAATACGATTCTGATGGTTGTATTGAGACGAAATTATGACAGTGATCATTTTTACTCGGATGTTTATTGTATATACTATATAGGTAAACGTGAAAGCCGACCAAATCACCGAAATAATGATATTATATATTTCGTTTGCGAGATAATGTATTTTTGATCATATATTTAAAGTATCGTGTCCTAGTGAGGGCACACTCTGGCGTGTCGTCGAAAATCACTGTAGTACAATGGACTTGATGCGCCATGTAGGATAATCGAGCTATTTTACGTATCTTATTGTTATATAATACCACAGATGAAGTCAGTCAGAAATAAATTACAGTACCTATTACACAGCGCAATATCTGAGCCCTTGCACCTCCTTAGTTTCAACTGATATCCATTCACTCACGTTAGCTGCACTTATAGCAGCTATAACTTACGCAGGTGTATTACACTACTATATTATATTATTATATAGGTAGACACCTATTATTATTTATTATTATATATACATAATATAAATACCTAAGCACGGTTTTCATGATCATTGTTTACGATGTAAATCTATATAATAATAAATATTATGCTTCTCGGAGTTTATTCATACACACATATGTTGTTATCAGTTATCATTTATCACACATATCCAGCGTTATACTTACATTATCCGCTGAATTAGAATAATGGCGATTATTCATTAATCATTATACACATGGATACGTGGAGTCATACACGTCATACTGTTATTGTTTATTTAAGTACTACACCTCCAATTATTTCATATATCCTTATAGCTTATAAGAGATAGGTTTATTTTACATAGGTACCTATATATTAAGTGTAACAAATAGGTCAGCGATAGAAAAACGAGCATTTTCAAAGTAAAATTCTATTAATAAATTAAAGTAAAGTCAGCATAATATAAGTACTATTGTGAATTCTGATTTAAAATACTATTTTATAAATTCTTAATCAGATTATAAACATTACATCATCTTTATAAACACATTTTATCACGGAAAATATTATTACTATTTTTTTTTAGTTTAATATGGTTTATCATTAGGTATTCTATTACACGTTTAGGTTATACAGACTAAATAAATTCAATATTTAATTTTAATTAATAGTTAGTGCACAGATTACACAGATTAAGCAGTTTTAATTAAATTAACAGCATTCGAAATACATTACCTAGTATCTATATTTTACTTCATATATTGTACCTACCTACCTATTTAATTTACCCATGTAATATACATTGACTTGAAAGTGTATTAACGGCTATGTATTTCTACTAGCGTTTCTACAGTTCTACACATCACAAACTTATAATATTATCAACATTTTATTTCAAATTGATTGATAATACAATTATACTAATATTATAGGCATGCACCATAGATTATTAGATACTTATTTATGAACACGGTCTATAGGTACAAAGAATTGAAATATGCACTGATCACACAATTTAAATTTTATTAAATAAGAGCATTATGTAGTAACTACTTTTAAACACACTTCGTTTTTAATAAATAAAAATTTTGTTCAATGTTTTATTTCTTATACAGTTAAACAGTATTTATTTATTATTAGGTAGTAGAATGTAGATGTGAATATGAATAATTTTAAACTAAAAACTCTTCATATTTCCTTTAATACAATTTGCATACTTTAATAGCTGCAACTTTAAAATATGGGCATTCAAACACTATAAATTGGTTGAATTAATTATTTTTCTCCACCCATAATAAATGCATTTATAATTTTTTAAATGGTCTTCTTCTATTAACCTGCCAAATAAGGTGAAGGGAAAGCATTATTAACTGTAGTGTTACTTTAGTCAAAGCAATATTTTAGTACCTACCAGTGCTATTACCACGAATATGAGTTGCAATTATTATATTGATATTGCTTTTAAAGAGAATATGAAAAGTATTTCAAGTGACATTTCAAAAAAAGGTCAAATATCACGGAATCAACAGTTTACAAAGTGTATTTTACTTGATGGCCTTGTCATACTACACTTACTGGTGCACATAATATCACATGATATAGCCTATAATAGAATATATAGAATATTTCTTTTATGTAAAATATAGTTTTACTGCAATATACAGCTGAATGACTGAATCACTTAATAGTTTTATTATTAAATTTAAAAAGTACATAATGTAAAAATTATTTATTTATTTTTGTTAAAAATTTTATAGTAATAATAACATGTGTTTCGCAGACAGGGGTGAAGGTTTGGCTAGAGTAGTGGAGTATCACTCTATTAATAACCTACTAGTCTTGTGGTTTCTTAAGCCATACACTCTACAATATATCACATGTTGTGCTATTACCTAAAATATTAACTATTAAGCAAAACATTGTATGCCACTTGAAAAGACAACCATAATATATAGAATTAAATGAAATTAGATGACCTTATATAGGTAACAAAATGAACAACAGATCAAGTACCCAATGTTTGTTTATAAACCATAAAATATATTAATATTTTTCTTAAAAACAAATTAATGTCTAGTAAACTAATTATAAAAACATACACTTATTATTATACCTGTAGTGTACCATTTTTACGAATAAACCAGATTAAATACGTAAATAAGAATTTGCTATATAGGTACATTTTATAATTTGTACTTCATGTATTTTTTTTGATTGGAAATACTTGATTCTATAAGTATGGAACTATCCAATTTGATTTCATGCTTCTATAGAACATTATTATTGATGCATTCAGTAACATGATAAAAAAAACATTATTTGTTTAATTCAAGTTGTTTTATAGATGTATTTATTTTCTCAGTAGGAAATAAAGTAGATGCATATAATATAAAGATCAGATGTTGCCTATTGGTAACATTAGTCTGTGCATCATAATATATTTATAAAATTGAATATTGTACGTCGTAGTACTATCTATAGGTACTGAGTTTAGATACTTGTTGAAATAAATAATAAATATCCATTCGCATAAGAATATTTTTCTGAATCATTAGTTTTTGTTTATGTAAAAGAAAATATCTATTTTATCTAAATCAATTACCTAAGGTGGGTGCCTATATAATATTATGATATACGTATATCTACCTATCAATTTACACTACATTGTACTCGACATTGTATTACAATATACATATTTAATTTAAATTGTTTGATAAAATTAATATGCTATGTTAAAAAATCACTAGAGTAGAAGTATACTAAATACTACTAATGCTATTTTAAACACAAATACATTTCAATAAGAAGAAAAATTTCAAAAACTAAAATAAATATTATAACCAAAATAATTGTTATACCTCAAAGTCCAAAGATATTACAAATTATTGAATATTTTATTTGTTATATGTATTATGCAATCTATTAATATTTAATAAATTTATTTAAAACAAACTATGTCAATTTATACAAAAAGTAAACAGTTTGACTTAGGTTAGGTTTATAGGTGAGCTTAAAAGTTAAAATAGAGTAAAAATTAATTATTTTAAGCTAAATCAAGTTACAATTTGATTATTTTCTTCTTATTATTATCATATATAAAAATTATTGTGCGTTTACTAGTACTCGCTACTCTACGGAACCATTTATCCAATTGAAACCAAATTGTGCACACATATTCCTTGAGACTCGGGGAGTGTTTACAGCTTAGTTTGTCTTGACCTATATGGAGAGGTTCGCACAGGAATTTGTTTTGGACCACGGAAATTGAATATTTAATATTTTTTTGCTATTGGTTACAGAAATACAAATATTTTATACATAATAATCTATATTATACATACAAATTAGCTTATGTTTGCAGATTATAAACCTACTAAAAAACTATACTCGTCCAATTTTGAAGAAAATTTCAGAGATTTTTCTTAGAAGTTAGAGATATTAAAAAATGTTATGAGCAGTTTTCGTCCATGTTCGTAAATACAACAAGTGACATATCCAATCCGTCGACCGCCAACCATCTTAGTCGAATTAGTTCACCTAACGAGGTACACCGCAGCCGATTAGCCTGTGAACTGAGGGACATCAAACCTATCTTACACAACACTGTATTTTGTATTTGTTCATTTTTTGCTGGGTTATACAATTAGTATCTATATAATATTTATGAATGAAGATCATAAAAATGTGTTTATATACTTACTGAAGAGATTAAAAATATTTAAAAAATTTCGAAATAAATAAATAATAAATAAATCTTCCGAAACAGTTTTAAAACTAACTTTTTCACGTTTTAATTATTTTTCTTCAGTATTGATTTACATCATACATTCATACTTTATTCTTCAACAAATTATTAACTAGCTTACTTATTTTGTTGGAGTTGAATAAGAATACTAAAGAGTATATAGGTATTATAGTTAGTATCTTTAATAACAATTACATTAAAATAACAAGTCATTTTTGTTGTACAATGATACTATAATAGAAGTTGTATGTTGTTCATTTGGAATATTTCAAGAAATATAACAATAGTAAAACACTTTAAACAAACTGTATAAACCACCTAAATCTCAATAGGTATTTAAACTCTTATAGATATCTTATTATTATTTATATAATAGTGTTGACTTATGTTACCTACCTGCTTGGATAATATTAACAACAGTTTATATATTAAATACATACATTGTTAAAAAATTTTTTTGTTAGGTTTATTATACACTAGCTAATCCCGTGCACTTCGTTTCCCGTTAAATGTACCAACTCTATATGACTCAAACTTTGTTCAATTCGTTATTTAATAATCGGTGTATGGTGTTCAACATTTATCTTAACTCTTTTGTTGCCAGGGATAAAAATTCTGATCCGCAGCAGTATATTATCAAGTAGGCAATCTATACCTGCGGTAGATCGCGGACCTCGTGCTATTTGTACGTAACTTTATAATTTAACTCTAATGTATCAAAGTTATACCAAGTATGTCACTGAACTCCTCCTTAACGGCTGGACTAATTGTGAATGCCGAGTCTATGACCAATATTTCTTCCTCATCCACGAAGACGTGGCATTGTTTTATGTACGTAACTTATATGTGAGTATAATACGCTCAATATTTACGTAATTGCGATACATATAATATCAAAACACACCGTACAAAAAAATTAAATGCATTGAATGAATAAACTGATTTCACGGTAACCAATAATTATTATTATAATAGCTTTACAACCCATGGCGACCATTTATAAACAAAAATGTCCACCTTAAATCTCTAAATCCTTGTTTGAGCACATACCCTGGTTGGACCTATAGGGTTGATTTATAGCCTATGTGTTATTCTGATGTATAAGCTATATTATTGTAAAGTGCCATTAAAATCCATTCAGTATTTTTTACACGAAAGTGTAACAAACATACTTACAAACTTACGCGTTTAAAATATTAATAGGATATATTATAATATAATATAATCTAGATTATATCTATTGGTTTTGTTTACTATAGTTCATAATAATTTTTAAAACATTTAAACATCATTTTAAATACCTAAAGGTATTTATTTGGTGATTATTATACATTTGGTGTTGATATTTTATCCACAATTTAGTACCTATATCTTGAGATATAAAAATATTTTGGGTAATAACAAACCCATTTAAAGGCAAAATAAGCATTTTCAAAATATCTTTATTATATGTAGTATTTAATGCATTTGAAAGTTGAAAAAGTCGGAGAAAGATTGATCAAACTGATAAATATGCAAAAGGGATAAATATTATTATAATTTAATTTGTAATATTTAGATTATATAAGAAGTATAAACCCTGTCTAAGTGGTGGTAGGAGGGGGGACCGAATCCTATCCGATCACGTCACGTCCTCACCCTTAGTAGGTTCACGACATCTGTGCATAATATTATAATATTGTAATACTCAAACATTACAATTATCAGATTATCTGCCAAAAATATTTCTTTGGTCTATATATTATACTCATAATATTTTACTAATATTCAAAATAATTGTACTTTTATATGATTATTAAAAACAAAACTATATATACAACCCTATAGATATGGGAATGCGACACTCCATGCTTGCTGTTCGATGTTTTAACCATCGTACAAGCCGCGGAAAATTGTATCGTAATGGTTGCGCAACAACGACGCTTACTGTAAGTACGTGAGGTGTGTGTGTAATGCGTTTTGAAAAATAAAAATTATGAGAAATATCCGCGAGGTGTACCCCCTTCCTACCGCGTATCACATTTAAATGATCGTAGATCGGCCATCTATGTGGCCGGCGTGAGTTTTAACTGCAGCGTGGCGATCGCGGAAAACGGTGGCCGCCGGCGAATAATAAAAAATGCGACCGCCGCCGCCGCCGCTGCTGTGGACGGGGCGCGCGAAAAGTATGCCTCACCGCCGCCGCCGTCATAATATCTATACAGCTAATATTCTACTCGGCGTCAGCCGTCTCGAATGGACGCGGAAAAAATATTATCATTGCGGCCGGACCGAGAGGCGTCGTCGGCAGTCGTTGACATGACAAAATGTTATAGTCAATAATTATTGTTACAATTTAATATTATCGTCACGGGCGGTATGGTGTTCTACACAATGCACACAAGTATAATACGTATATTGTATGTATATATTAATGTATATTGTATATATATATTAATGTATATTGTATATATATATTACGATCGCGAGTATATATGAGGCGCATAACGCGAGCGAAGGTTTTTTTAAACGCGTGTGGCGAAGATGGGCTGGTTTACTATGGTTGTTACAAGCTTTCGGTTGATCGCGCGAACCGCGGTCGACGATGATGATAACGATACAATTATAAGCGGCCAAAAACAAAACTTAATACTATAATACAACTTTATATTATGTACTGTTCCGCGTTTGTTGTTTGATTCGGACGCGCGCAATATGATCGTCGTTATATCATAACATAGGTAGGTACTATTATTGTAATGATATTACAAGCGTATTATAATAATATTATCACCATATTATTGTAACACATGGTGTAAATTTTATACTAAATATTATTATAATATTATTATGTGTCGTGGGAGTAAGGTACTCACGCCTGTATGCTCCTGGATAGCGGCCATCGGTCCATTGTGGACTGGTAGCGCATGTTTTCGATCTGTTTCTTGAGCGCGTCCCGGTCCATCGCTGAAAGCACACTGGGGTCCATGACTTCGCCGCCGCCGGCGCCCGCGTATGTCGTAGTCGCCGCCGCCGCCGCCGCCGCCGCCTCCGCGGTATATACGTATATACAGTGACCTTATACCGCGGTAGTCGCAGACGCCGCCGCTGCCGTCGACCAGCGCCGCTTGTTCGTTCGTTCGTTCGTTCGGCCGCCGTCCGTTCGTCGGGTCTGCGAAAAACGCACGCGCACACGGCTTAGTACACGTACAAGACACACACACACACACACACACACACACACACGCCCGCCCCGCCCACCCAACTGGCGGTCTCCCCCAACACGCTCGTCCCGCGCCGTTCCCCGCCACCGCACACCCGGCACGATATCGATTATTATCAAAGCCGAAAACGCGCGCGACAGACAGTGCTCTAGCACGGTGTGTGTGCGTGAACACAGTGGCCCACGAGCACCCACGCCGCCACCACTCGCCACCCGACCATCCATTGACAAACCGCGCGGCAACACCGCCACCCCGCTCGCTCGGTTTTCTCACCACTGTTTTACACCTATGCGTATATTATTATAATATATTATGTTTACAGAAAGGTGGTGCTACCCCCCGACACAACCCCCGTGACCGTAGTCACATGAGATAGATGTGTCATACTGCTACAGATAGGTAGGTACTATATTCAAGTCGGGACGTGGGCGAGGGTGTATTAAAAAAGTTATTTCAAGTGTACCTATGTAATGATAATAATATTGTATGTACAGACATGCAGGATGGTGATCGCGAATTGTATATGATGTAAAGATCCAAACCTAAGCTAAAACCACGCTTACCAGGTATAGGAATATAGGATATATAGCTGCATCGAAGTCCCTATAACCAAACAACTAATAAAAAAGATATTTCTTCGGTTATTCGTGTGTATTTGTATTTATTGTAAATTTAGAACTTTGGAAAAACATTTAGTAGGTATTTTGAAACAATTAATTAATTAAATAAATGAAAAAAAAAATGTATAATAAACAACATAAGTAGGTAGTTACCAATTTGAGCTCTGATACCTGTTACTGCATGTTAGTTGTACGATTTTTGGCATTTAGAAAACGAAAATAATAATTTTTTTGATATTTCTATTTTTATCGTATTAGTATTCTCTCTTTGAGATTTACGATACAAAGGGGATAAGCCCTGTGGAAGGGTTGATTTTTTTCTCTCGTTTTTGTCATGGGTTGAAAATCGTAAACCTGCGCGTGTTACGCGTGTTAAATCTCTTCTCGGCTGCCGCCAATGGTCTAACGAACGAATACTTATTAAAATGTCAACTTATACTCGACTACCCGACCTCTACCATCCAACAACGTTGCTTGAATGTCGTTTACACTAGATGAATTATTAATTTATTTGAGTATTGGCCCTAATTGGATTTATTATTTAATCGTCGGGAGTCAGTGATTTGTTTACATCGATAAGATAGAGTGCAACAGTGGATTCAGTCGGTCTGTCCAAAATAGTTTTCCCTATTCTTCTCCCTTTGGCCTTTACTTATAGTTATATATTTTGTTTTGCCACACGCCCACACATTTAGCGTGAATAACTTGTCTTATTTTAATATAATATTATGATATTTTTACGAAAAACTATAGGTCGCGCGATTACAGGAAATATATTTATAAATTAAGGTGGATTATTAGGTATTTATTACGAAAGGTCAACTATTATATTCATCCTACACGTATAATTATACTGCACACATGGGTTTAAGCAATATATAATTCTATTGTTTCATAACTAAATTTTAGGCACATTTTTTTAGGTTTGGTAAATTTTATAATAATTTTTTAGTATTAAAAAAATGTTAGGTGTAGTACATACCTAAATATGTATTTGTTGAAGAGTAAAAATATTTATTCTTCGTGATGTATACACGTGAAATGTAAAAAAAATATTGATTTACCAGCTACTGATTAAATATTAAATTTAGGTATTAGGTACAACACATTTCAATGATTTTAATGCTCCCCATTGTTAAAGTGTAATTATTATTTTTTGTACCGTTTGGGTTTTTATTTTGTTTGAGGTAGTAATCAAATCAATTATTATATACAATTCTTTTCAGTTACGTAATTATTCAGTTAAAAGTATATTCATAAAATATTAATTCCTGAAGTAAATCATTATTTTACAAAATGTTTTGGTGCTTTGGCTGCATTTATTTTATACATTGAAAATTAATATTATATTTTTGCTCAATAAAAATCTTTACTGTCTTCTTTAATTGATTCAATTTAATTTGAAATATTTATATATTCTATAATATTTATTCAATAGTTATTTTAGGTTCGCCCAGTTTGACATTAATCTAATATATACATTAAAGATTTTGTTTTAATATTATAGTGGTTAGTTTTATAATATTAATTCCACTACAATGAAGGAAGAATGAAAAAATATTTTTATATTATGAATTTATGAAACATTTAAATTTAAATTAATTGTTTATTTAATCTAAAAATATGACATTAAATGTATTATATAAAAATATTAAATGGATTATGTAATATAAGTATGACTTAAATGCCGAGTGACTAATGATTAATGGATAAATGTGATGTTTTCTAAATGTACATTTATAACTATAAATCTTTGGTAAATTACTATATAAAAACAAACATAAAAATATACCATATACCATAAGGAATAAGTAGTGCCATTTTTAATGTTACTATTTTAGATTCAGAACGAGGCGATGAATGTATCGGTTTTAAAATTATGTGTGTGTTTTTTTGGTTTGTTTGTAGATACTGGACACCATTTGGAGTAATAAAATGCTTCGACTTTGAGGGTGGTTTCTGGTATCAAATTATATATAAATATATAATTGGTACTTTTAGGGGTCAAAAGTAGATATATAATTTATAAAATAAATGGGCAAACCTAAAAAAAAAAAGAGAAGATTTACACAATACGAGTTTTAGTCAAAATCAATTTTGTTATTTTGTTGTTACTGGTTATTCAAAAATGAATAACAGTAGAGGCTTGATCATTTTACTTACATAACTATTTATGCTTAAATAGGCTCAATATTTATACTTACATAACTATTTTACTATTTTATTATTTTATTAGACTTTGTCTCATTTTCAAAGAGTTTTGATATTTTTGTGATATTGACGGACATTTGAAACTTTTGATTTTTGTTTAGTTTTTTTTTCAATTTATGTTCTTATAAAGATAAACAATTTGATACAAGTTTCAGAAGTTGGTCCACGAAATTCGTCAAGATTATTTTCATGAAAAAATTATTTAGTGGTTTAAAAAAAAAATTATTTAACACTCAGTCCTAAAGCAGTTAACCTTAGGCTCGAAATAGGAATACACTTTTGTTTTACTGAAATTGAAAAAAAAGTTTAACATAAAACCACATACATTTTATAAGCATTTGAAGGAATTTAAGGAATATTGTTACTTTTCATTATTACATATATAATTGATTAGGCACTTAACACAATGACAATTAAAAAATATTTAAATTAACTTTAAGCTATATTTATACCACTAATCTATTCACACCTTATAATGTAATGAGTATTGACTCATACATTTAAAAATAATAAAGGGTAGTGATATTATCTGAAATAATCTTATATCAGTACGTTTCTATATATAATATAGTATGTGATTTATTTTTGACAAAAAGATGTTAAAAATATTTTATTAATAAAACAAAAATATCTTATAGCAATACAAATATACATATTATAAAATATTAAAATATTTTTAGAAATATATAGGCTAAAAGGCGTGTTCAGAATCATATTTAGTATGTAATGATTTATCATAAATTAATATTTAATTTATCTTTTACTCGAGTTACCTATTATAGAGCAGTGAGCAAGTGAATTTCCTTATTTTTTTTCAATTTATGTTTTAAGTAGAAATAGTATACAGAATAATAAGTTAAACATATTACGTCTGCACGTGTGCGATTGCATGTTATTCACATATAATATATTGTATTGTACTATTTTGATTTGTGGTATTTCCGTAATTATTATTAATATAATGATTTATGGAAAATTGAACAGCCTTGAGTTTTAATGAAAAAAAATGTTTGTGTAAGAAAAATGTGTATTATTTTGTTACCTATAACTAAGCATATAACTTGTAACATATGATTACCCAGTGAAATTATTGGAATACAACAATGCTATAAAATTACTTCGTTGTTTCCAAATTCTACTATTTAGTAAATAGTTTAAAGCAATTTTCACATAGGCGTAGTATGAAGTAGCGGTCTAACTGTCTAAGGGGCTATATCCCCCATGTAATTTTGTTTAGCCCCCCCCCCTACCAACATTCCCTTAATTTTAGATTCTGAGTGAAACGATGAATGTATTGATTTTACAATGATGTGTGTTTTTTTTTAATTTTTTAATTTTTAATTTTTCTGTCTGTGTACACGATAAGTAGTCGAAATAATGATTCGATTTTCAACTTCAGTATCTTGTTCGATTGAAAAGTGAATATCGTTGGTGCATTGGGAAGGTCAAAATTTAAAATTCCCAGAAATTTCAAAAGCGCCAAGAAAAATAAAAGACCGAACCAATAAGGAAAAACGGGAATTCTTACGCAAAATAGATTTTTCACAAAATTGAATTTGGTTTTTGATGTAACTTTAAAACAAATGACCGTAAATACATGCAATTTTCACTGGTTGTTTATATTTGAATTTTCTATACACGATCACATTTTCAAAATATTTTGATTTATTTTGAACTGTTTAGAGACATTTTCATTTTCCGATTTTTTATTATTTCTTTTTTCTAAAAATATCAATACAATTTTATTTGTTGGTTAAAAAAGCTTGAAAATTAAATAGAAGGCTCCTAGTATATTTTTTCAAAGGCAGATAAAAATTTTAAAAATCTTTAGTCACAGTTTTTTTTATAAGTATTTAAAGTTCAAAAATTGACAAAATATGGAAAAATCACGGAAATTAGCGAATTATTTTGAGTTAAGAATTCGTAAAAATTTTTCTTTTTGAATCTAAGATTTTAAAATGTAATATAAGATTTCTTAAAAGATTATCTACTTTATCAAAAAAAAAAAATGTCTATAAGAAAATTAAATTAAATTTTTATGAGCATTTCAAATTCAAATTTTTACAACATTGGATATTCACTCGATTTCTCATGTAGCGATTTCTTTATTTTGTTGTAATTCAAAAACGAATAACTGTAGATACATGAAAATTTTACTGCATGTTTATATTAGCATTTCCTATATACCATACAAATTTGAAAGTATTTTGACTCTTTTTGAGCTGTTTACTGACATTTTCAGCTTTCAATTTTTTTAGTTTTTTTTTCTATAAATATCAATAAAGTTTTATTTGTTGGGCCAAAAAGTATAAAAATTTAAGACAAGGCTCATGATGTATTGTTACAATATCAGTTGAAAAATATTTATAATACATAAGCACGATTTTTTTTTATAAGCATTTAAAGATCGAATTTTGACAAAATTTATCAAATTTAAATTTGAATAATTATTTTGTACTTAAAAATTTATAAAATGTTCAAGTTTTATGTCTAAGGATTGAAAATTTAAAACAAGATTCTACGTAAGTATATAATTCTGTTACCAAAAAATCTTAAAAATATATAGACACAGTTTATTTTTATAGTAATTTTGAGTTCAAATTTGGACGAAATTACCTAATAAAAAAACATAGAATAATTATTTTTGTTATTTTGTTGTGATTGTATAATATTATTCGTGGGTACTTGAAACTTCTAAAGTAAACTATTATATATCTACGGACTACGAGTATGATAGTATCAGGTTTGGTTGTTGATGTAAAACGCGTTTAAGTACCTAATGGATATTGTGATATGATTAATTTGGAATTTATTATTGGTACCTATTATAGGTCAATTTTTTTTAATACCATAGATAAGTATATAATATGTCTTATACCTAGACTGCAGACATACCGTCTCCTCTCAGAATCGTTTTTCTTATACAATGATATTATATCATTGAATTCAAATTTAATACCATCCATTATACAGTGACCCACTTGTAACCTACTGTACAGCAGAGCACTTTTTTTTAGTTACATTTTTATCATATATGTTGTGTACCAGAAACATAATAAGCTATATATATCCCCCCCCCACTCCTATATAAATTCATCAAATAATATTACACTCCAAAAACACATTGCTTACAAATTATGAATAAATAATATACAGGCATGTTTAAAACCATAGTAATTACTAATTAGTTACAATGACATTTTTTCATTGTATGCAATGATACTATACTGTATAGTATAGGTGTCAAAAGTTCCTCAATGAGTATGTCAATGTAATTTATTAGTTAAATTTGAATTCAATAATAAATTATTGGATACGATGAAAAACGATTCTGAGCTTAGACGGTCTGACAGTATTATATTTCTATGGAGTATGGATAATATATTGTATATTTATATTAGTAGGTTGAACTTATTATTTCCAAAAACATATCACATAATATTATTTTATACTCGTACTAGCTGAAGTCGGCGTGGATACAATATTGTGGTAGGTATATGACTTAAAATTAATCTTAATATTTTGAAAATTGCACGGTTTATACTCTTTATAGTAATATATAATATCCATACTGGTGATGGTTTCAAGTCAAATATTACATTTTAAAAAAACAACTAAGTAATTTAAATCGTTATTTTTCGTTTAAACATAAATTTCGTCAGAATGTCAAGTTAAAATGTCTTAATTATTGTAATTTTGTATTCTTAAGATTTTTAGAATCTTATATTATGAGGAAGCTCGTATTCAATTTTTAGTCTTAGCTTATAAAATTATAAATTTTATAAGTTTTTAACTAGGTACAGAATCTTATATTGAAATTTTCATGATGTTGGCTAATTTTGAACTATAGGTACTTGCACTAATAAAAAAAAAAATTGATAAAATATACCTATTTTATATTTTTAAATTTATATATGTATGTGGGATCTTATAGTTAAATTTTCAAGTTTTTTGACCAATATCAATTATTGTTATCAAAATTGAAATAATGGTGGAATGTTTCAAGTTTCTATGACTAAAACTTTTGAATAATAACTAAAAATTAAAATTGTTAGTGGATAAATTGTTATGTTTGTATAGGTACATCGTCAAACTTTAAACTTCAATAAATTGTAAAAAATGAATGTGACATGAAAACTTTTTATTTAATTTCCAGTAAAAATAACTTAGATGAATCTTGTTATGGAATTTTAATTTCAAAATAATTTTTAAATTTTTGTGATTTCAATACATTTTAAAACTTTTAAAAACCCGATTTAACCCGATTAAAAAAAAAATTGTATTTTTGATATTTCTTAATTTTAGAATGAACAAATTATGTTTAATTTTGTATTAAATGTTCAATATTTTTTAACAAATTATATTTTATCTTATATAAGTCAAATAAAAAAATCCATTTAAAATGTCTATAAATAGCACAAAATGAGAGTATCAATTATATTTATTTAATATTTTCTACCTACCCAAAACATGCACCCTCCATAAGTTGAAGACCAATACGTTTTCATTGCACCAAATGGTGATGAGATAGATGACAGACGAAAAAAACACATAGTTTTATTGGTTATGCATATTATTATACCTCTACTTAGAATCTAAAATAATAATATCCAAATAGATGTAAAGAAAAAATGTATTAA
Organism: Macrosiphum euphorbiae; assembly: GCA_949089665.1. Classification (NCBI taxonomy): domain Eukaryota; kingdom Metazoa; phylum Arthropoda; class Insecta; order Hemiptera; family Aphididae; genus Macrosiphum; species Macrosiphum euphorbiae. The sequence continues at coordinate 97,059,704 of CARXXK010000001.1, read as the reverse complement.
AGTAGAACATTAAGTATTAATAGCTTACGTAAATACTATGAATTTAATAATGAAGCAAATAAAAATAACTTATTTGTGACAACGGGAATTTTGTATAGTTATAGTAAAGAATGTTCTTCGATATGATAGAATGAACATTGCAGACCAAAAGGATAGACAAAACCGACATCCTTTGAGAATTTAAAGGTGGATGAACCACTATTGTATTTATGGTTCAGGTCATCTCTTTGTATCTATTGTTATGTAGGCTGAGATAAAACTGGTTATAGGCTTCTGGCTTATAAATGATATACTATTAGAATGCACTTGAAACTTTACGATTTTAAAACCAGTGATGGTTAAAATATTTCAATAACAGCTAGTTTATATTTATATATGTATTCATTTGGAAGTAAGCACTAATTTTTATAAGAATTTATTTTTTTGTTCTTCCAAATCACTTGGTGTGACCTAATAGTGACACAAGTATAGAACAATTTTAAACAAAACCAGAAAAAAAATCAACCAACCATCAAAATAAAGTAAAATATTGAAAGCTTCTTTTATTGGCCGATAACCCCCCCTCCCCTAATCAAGCACTCGAAATAAATATTAATACTTGATTACCTATTAAGTATTATTATTACCTTTGATTATCCTTTTTATTCAGTGCGCATTAAACATTAATATAATATATAGTTCACTAATAAGTTTATATCAATAGTAAAAATAAGTATAAAATCGTTAAATAATACATAAGCAATAAGCATTCAGTTAATAAGATTAAACAAGGGTTTCTTCAAATTGTTGGTGTACTTATTTTTCTAAATAGTGGTCAAAGAAAATAAAAGAAAACATTCTCGTTCAGTGTAGCTCAAAGTTTGTTTAAAATGACTCAATATATAGTATAGTATGATGGTAGTTTTTTTAACAATTAAGTTATTATTTGATTTCACCTTTTCGTAATACTAATTTAATATCCCCTCTATAGTTTTAAATGTACCCTAATAAGAGTATATTTTTTTCCGAAGTCTTATTTTGTACTTAAATAAGTACCTATAATCGAAGACAAATGGTCTCTCTCGCATGCATTTAGTTTACCATCAGTTGTTTCTCATACAGAAATGTTTATATTTACCCACTTATTTTCGTTAATTACGGTTTAAGGTATTTTTAGTAAATGATAATTAGTAATCACTAATTACCGACAAACTAAAAGTTTCTAGTTGAATTGTACCAGATATATTAGATATTATCATACTTCAAGTAATTATCGATATTTCATAAACGCTGGTAATTACCCCAAATAATTATTACATCGTTAATCACTATTATACGTTACAATTAACGTCAATTCTAAAGAAGGTTACTTTACCTACTTAGGATTTTTTTATAAATTCAAAACATTTTATCGGAATAAATTACCCGGAAGATATTTAAAAACAACTTTAATCAGTACGTGAACTTTGCTTTTTTTTTACATTATACGCCATCAAGTATTATATTATATTGATCAGAACAAAAGCTTAAGTAGGTAGGTATTTATTTTGTTTTTTCGAGTTTGACATAGAATGAATGATAACTTTTGTTTTTGTCTTAATCTAAAATCAATTTTTGATATTAGTGTTCAAAAGTTATAACTACCTGTACCTATAATATTATACGTTTTTCTTATATTTAAAAAAAATGTCCTTATAGTTATTTATTTTCCAAAATACGGTTAAGTTATAAATATCTTAATCAATATTATACGAAATACTCGTTTCAAATCAAATTTGTATTTTGCTTCAAAAAATAACATTAATGATATATTTATTAAAATAAATAATAATCTACGATCGTTAACATTTATGATATATTGATATGTATAATAATATACTAGGTGGGTATATTTGTCCACCGATGAGAAAAAAAATATTCTGATCCAAGAAGAGTTTTGCCAATTTTTTTCTTTAAACGTTGTGTGCACAGTATACATAATATTATTATAGACATTGAACATGTATCCACTATTAGAAATATATTATATTATGTTTACTTGCAGCCGTAGTATAAATTCGACCAGTAAGTCAGCAGCACGACAAATTCTCTACGACGACGCTGTCCGACGATGACTCCGACTTGGTGTGTGAGACCGTCGGTGATATATTATTATATGGTTAGTTTACGAAGGCGCACTACGTTTACGGTAGGTACCTATATGGTTATGTGATAATAATAATATGAATTGACATGAACTGTCGCTGCCGCGTTGCAGTGCAATGCGCGTAGGTGCCTATACGGTCGTTCGCGGAGTATTGTATCGACAAAATAAAAATAAATGGGTAATGACGACAGTGTTGTTATTATTTACTTATGCGTCGCAAGCGAAATCCAATTAGAAAAAATAAAAATCGTTAAGTATTAAGTATAATACATATAATATATAATTGAGTGCGAGCGGGCGGTCGGAGGTGGAAAGCGTACAAAAGAAAATATAATATAACGGACGGCCGAACAACCGACGACGGTCGATACTATCCTCACGACTTATTCTACAATAATAATATAATATACGACCGTGTGCACTACTATACATACTGTTGTACACGGAATATCGAATATTGACACGAGAAGCCCTACCCTTGTCGTCGTTGCCGTCGTCATCGTCGTCGTAGGTACTCGACGATGGTTGTGTAACATATTATTTAATAAACAATATGCGGTCGTCGACAACCAGCTATAGACTATAGTACTCTGCTTTTTTTTTATTTTCGTTATGTCGACGAAAATATGTGTAACCTCACTATATGGTCTGATGACGTCGCCCCGTCGGTACGATACGACTGTATTACATAATATCATAATAATATGTACATTATTATAACAATTTATAATGTCAAGTCGTTACTGTCTTATAGTGTCTTGTTTCTTGCCGCGTCAGTATTGTTATCGGCGACATGAACGTGCGTAGTTGTGCGTATCATCGACATTTTTTATGCGGAAATTCTGTACATTTCTGGAGACACTGGCTGCCAAATTGTCTCACCTATTGTAGGTGAGATAATATTGAAATTCCAATATAATAATACCAAAGCTCACTTACATCATTGTCGATATTGCACAAGATGTACAATATTAAGAATATTTATGTTCCATATAATAGTGATCCTATTAAACATATAGGGTTCGGAACTTCGGACAGTATAAACCAAGTGATTCAATATCTCTAATGGATGTTTTAAGACATTGCAAAATATTTTACAAATACATAATTAGTACATTTAAAGTATAGGCAATTGGAGATATTTAAGAAAAATGGTTCAAAAAAAACTATATTCGTATTGTTTATTCAACTTAAATAAGTATAAATTCTATTTACTAGTATGTATAGTTAAATTGCAAAAACTCATTGTACTCGTATATTTCAGGTGAGCCTAATAAGCTCATCCCTTAAAACTTTTTTTACGTGGTGGGGGAGTTCTTTTGAGCCTTATATCGATAGATGACCGTTTTAATATTGTTGCTCCTGACCGTCATCAGCCTTCGTCGAAGAATGTGTCACGAACGAGAAGAATGGACGTCGTCTCACCACCACGCGCCACATCCTCATCGATCTGCAGTCGAGTTTTCCTCTGCAACGTTTCTGTCTCTATATAATACAATATATATTGTAGACTTAGTGCAGTACATATATAATAATAAAATAATGTATGGTAATAAAATACGCGTGCGCATCGTAATACGATATTGTTATTCTAACCATTACAGCGGAGATATGGTTCTGAATGATGATAAATGACAATATTATTATCATTAAAATTACGACCGCAAAGAAGTATATACACGACAGCATTGTATTCTACTAGTTTTAATCGTTTTATATTTATGGATAAATGTTTATTTTTAAATTCATCTTTCGAGTTGAATCGGCGAAGACTTATCGTATTAATGGTTGAAGACTATTAATTGTATTGGATTGAATAGTTCATAATTCATATTATTGCTTCTCCATGTTTTTAAATTTTATAATTTTGTGGTTTTATATTCAGCACTTATCTAATCAATGATAAAAGACAAAATATAACACAATTTAAATTACTAATATAAAAAGTTCTGATAAATAAGTTGGGCTGACCGTTATGGGTATCTATATTAATGTGAAAGCATTGATAAATCATAATATCCTAAAAAAGAATTAAACAAACAAATTAAACGTCAACTAAAATAAAAACAACAATATTATGTTACGAGGAAAAATATTGTTGGTTAATACATTGATTTAGCAACTATTGTGAACTTTTAATGGGATTGGATATCGATCGGCCTTAACGAGTTTAATACTTTAATATAATATAAAAGGTATAGTTACCTACCTATTATATATACCAGATTCCTTGTCAATATTATTATTCAACCGTATGAGACATGAGTGTTAGTATTAAAGTGCGTTGTATATGAATAATTAAATGTGTCATAAAATATTATATTATAATTTAAATAAAATCTAATTTATTATAAGTACTGTTATTACTACTGTATACAATTATTTAATATAGGTAACTGTACTCACTACTCACTTAGTCACTCAGTGCTGTCGCTATATGATTTGTGAATTTATAAATGCTAGGACCCCAATCACTAGTCAACTCAACACTTCAAAATGTTCAATCCTACTCCTATCAGTTCTATAATCCTATCACGTTTATCTTGATATTTTTTTTATAAAACTTTTAGAGGTTTAGATAATTAGATGTAAGTATTCACAAAAATGGAAAACCCGATTTTGGATAAATTCATAAAATATTAGTTGTTATCAGATAGCTTGATCAATATAATTGTTAATTTATTCTTATTCAGTCCTATTGATAAACACGCGTTATTTTCCACTTATAAGCTTAAAATATTGTTATTCTGATTATTTGTACAAAGAATATTTCGTAAGTTAGTTTTATCAGAGTATTATGGAATGTAAGAAATTTAAGTATTTTACGCATACATTACCTGTATAGTTTAAATTGTAGGAAAACCATTGCAGACTATAAAGTATAAAGATATACGTCCAAGGCTGTACCTATGAGAGGGTTAAGTGCTCACCTCCCCCTCGATAATTTGTTCTGAGAACGGCCCAACAAACGTATAGTGTTCTTACTTGTAACGTTTAAGTAATATAAATAAAATAGAACATATTTTACGATAAAAATGCTATAAATGCGAAACACCTCTAGAATATTATATTGAGTTTTACAAAAAATTAAACTTACATCGTGATAACTTTTGTTTGATGTAAGTCGGTGTCTTGCAAATACCATATTTCATGAACAACAGAATAAATATAAAGTATGGTATATTTGTATCGTATTTGCATAAAATGTGAAAACACAAGCCCCATTTATACCTAGTGTAAATTTATATTTAAATAAAGATTTACCTATATTTTAGAAACGAACCTACTTTTGTACGAAGGTTGTTTTCTAAATTTATTTATTCGTAAACAGAATAAACTTCGTGAAATAATATTTGAAGCGTGAATAAATTCTATAACAACGGAAATGCTACTGCGATGAAGAACGTTAATGTGTTGCTGAAACAAGTAAAAACGAATACTGTAATAATAACACCGTTCTGTGTTTGTTAATAATATTGCTTATGTGAATGTTATTCGTTCGCTCGTGAACGATAAAATAAGTTTGATGAGTGTAGACTTTATAAATTATAGTTTCTTTCCGCTCTATTTGCCCGCTACCACGTTTGTTCTATTGCGTCAATAGAACGCTCAATGGAACGATTTATATATTATATATATTTTATATTTTTACTTTATATTTTTGTATAATTGAAGTAGGTACATTTTAAATTTAGAAACTTTATAATTGAAATAAAGTGTTATTATTATAGCTGTACATTTTATTTGTGTACTAATGTTAAAATAATATAGTAAATTAAATTTGAAAAATTGTATACATTATCTCATCAAGATAAATATTTAAAATTATGTTAATTTAAGACAAAAATGTGGTTCGCTATTTAATACCACCGCAGTTCGATGGAAACTTTGAATTAATGCAATTATGGGAATATTTTTTGTCTAAGTTCTAAGAGTTTCGGTACAGAAACATAAACTAAATTTACCAATAATTCAATTAAATATAATATTACTAAAATAATAGATTTCATCAACAATGGCATCGGTAACCATAGTAACGAATCTTGGAAGGATGGACGTATTTGATATAAAGAGTAGAAACCTAATAAGAAATTAAAACGTACATAAAATGAAAATTTAAAAATGTCTTCTTTAATATTTATATTAGGGTATTAAAAAAAATAAATATCGATTCACTTTTTGTAAAATCTTATCGAATTAATAAATATGTGTTTCTCGTTGAACGCGATTAGTATTTGCATATCCGTTATTATCAAAAGTTAAAACTATATTTACAGATTTTGTGCACACTGTTATACAATATTTTACACAAAGTTAAGGTTTTATAGTTTTGTATTTTAAGTCGATGTCAAAATACTAATTTAGTAAAATGTACATTTCATACATACAGCCGCAAATACAAAGGGGCTGGTGGGGATGGGGTCTGAAGCCATCCCCCTTAGGCTTTCAGTACTTAAAAATATTTCACTCTTGCATACGTAATTATATTTAGGTAATTCATAAAAAGTTATTAAAACTTAAACTTGATGCCAATGCTTGATGTATTTGAAGTAAATTTTTCGTCTAGTGACTCCCTTTTTCATTTATAGAATCAAGCCTGCATACATAAATAATATATATTGTGTATTTAAAAATGCATGTGATGTTATAGTCAGCTACTATGTTTTCAAACTATAATATAGTCTCTGGAATATAAGAAAACTTCTATTTCACCAATTATTTATTATTATATAATATTTATATTAAGCACCTAGTACCTATAACAAAAAAATTAACTATTCATTTTTTTTAACCTCTGAAACATTCGATGATTTTTCACTCATAAGTGACTGCGGCTAACCATCGCACCACACCAGGCCTCTAAGTATTTATTTATTATATAAAGAAAATTGAAACTAAATTTTTCAAATTTTAAAGCTTATAAATATTGTATTTCTACTAATAAATTAACTATAAACATAACGAAAATTTGGCAATGCTCCTCCTAAGTTGATCTGTGACTGGTATAAAAATCAACGTATCACTTAACTGTTTTATTTTATATGTAGAAAAAAAAACATAATTTACTCAATCATTTTTCATTTAGAATATAGATGACATGCCAGCTCATAGCTAATGTAATAATATATTAGAAAGTCAGCTTTATAAGCAAATTTCTAAAGTATGTTATTACTCATTTTCATGCTCTATATACATTATACACTTACCTACATATTATACTCACGTCATCGTCATACACGTGGAGGTTTTATGATAAAAAACGTTTTAAAATCTATTAAGTTTTTGTGTCGTTATTTTCACATTGACATTTTACAAATTTATTACTACCTATTCAACACTCATCATAGCTGTTCTTTGATTTTGACTTTTTGTACATTTTTTACTTATTTGCTACTATACACGCATAATATAGGAGGATACAATAAAATAAATATGATCAAAGAGGGTTATTTTTAATAGTGATGACTCTTGCAAGACTCTTACTATTTTCACAATATATATATATAAAAAAAAAAAAACTAAATACCTCTTATAGGTGTGTGTAGGTTTTTGGCTATGATCTCTAAGATGAAACGTAAGTTCAATATATTATAATATAGTATATAGTGATGATCAAAATTTTTCTTGGTCTCGCAAGACTTGATGCAAGACAAAGACCAAGACCATGACCAATTGTTTGCCTTGTTTTATTTTTATTAATTATTAATACACTATATTATATTATATTGGACTTAAGTTTCATCTTAGAGATCATAGTAAAAAACCTACACACAGCTATAACAGGTATTTGGTGTTTTTTTTTATATATTTTGTGAAAATAACAAGAACCCTTGGTCTTGTTTTGATCATCACTAATTTTTAAATTTATTCATCTTTAATTTTTCCTTATAATTTATTTATTTTTGTAGACTATTTTTTTTTTTTTTTGCTGTTTATGGTCTATAAAATAATGAATTGTATAATTTTTTTTTATAATTTACTCTTAATTACAACAATTTAGGTACAAGAACTGATTTAAATTAAATGGAAAAAACACTGGCTCAAACAAAACACTAAACTAAGAAAAATAAAAACTTCATCTTAAGTGGCCCTAACTCCTTTACGAAAAGAAGATAAAAAGTAATAATAAGCAGACTCCTCGTCGGACACACTCGATTAACGCACTGATATCTCATAGCAAAGGATGATAAATCAACGTGCACCACCTGTGGTACCGAACTATCAGTCAACCATATCCTTACAGAATGGCTCCAGTACACAGATGAACTTGACAAACTTAACAACACCAAATCTGAATTGTTCGATTTAATTTAAATATTATAATTAAGAGTATACATTATAAAACAAAATAATTGTAATTATTATAACGGAAGCAACTAATGACCGTTGTCGCCGATGTTTTGTTTTAGACCAATAAAAAAAAAAATTATGTAGAAAAATACGTTTTAAACGTCTTTTTTCGTTCAATATTTTATCTGTAACATTATATAATATAATATGATATTATTATTATTATTTTCATTATTAGAAGCCACAACAACATAGATTATTGGCTTAGATATTATTATTTATGTAATTTGATACATTTCAATTATTTAATTATGATCACACGGCGATATAGATAGGCATTTTAGGTACACTAATGTCATGGGTTTCTTTTTTTGGCATTTTATAAGTGTATTTTTTACTTCATAAATACAATAGTCAATAATAAATAAAAAAAGACAGAACATATAAATTATCATAATGTTATTATGAATACTATATTCTATTTACTGAATGCAATTTTTGGATCTTAAGCTGCAGGAAGTAATTAGGTAGCAATAGACAATAGTTTTTTTTTAGTGTTGGAAATTTGCAATTAAACTTAATAGGTACTTATTTATTTATTTATTAATGAATCAACTTTAAACATACATTCAATATTTACATGAATTTTTAATTTCCAGTTCATTCTTAATCCCTATTAAGTATTAAGTGTGTGGCGAGAGTAGGGAGTCTATTACAATAATTAATTATTACATTTTAAACACACGGAGGACGGAGTGGACGAGCGGACTAAGGCGTCAGTTGCGACGCGCACCGACGCCGGTTCAAAACCTCGGCTACGTGCGGCATTTTTCTTCGGACAAGTCACGGTGTCCGGAGAGAAGTGCCGCCATTCTCCGCCCAGGAATAGCAGATACCTACGGGTAACCACTAAAAAAAAATATTAGTATTCTTATACATTTTTATAAGCTGAACCCCCATACAATTATAAGCCATACATTAATACAGATCGAACTAATTTGAAATACACCATTTTTAAACTGGTATCTAGTATTTAGAATATTCCTTACTTCTTTGAAAATATTAAACATTTGCGTTTACGTGATATTATATCATTTGCATATAAGGTTTCCATTTTAGATGTTCGTAGTATATTACTCCTAAGGATTTGGCTGAACTTGCACTAGATGTATATTATACGTATATGGTATATAATACATACCTACAATTTAAATTACATATTTTATCAACCATACTTTTTTTTTGTACAGTTATTATTATGTAATTTAATTGTGAATTGTTCTGGTATTTTTGCCTTGTATGGCAAAATGCGTAAAAACTGATTTTTTTTTAATTTAACATTTAACTATTTTTAGTCTACCAATTAATAACCAATAATAGTCCTGAGTTTGCTTCTTTTTCCAGCTCAGACCAATTATCTCACTCGAAAAATAAAACAATGTCGTCAAGCTAATATACTGCTAAATGGCATATCTAAATTTAATAAATCATTTACATAAATAGTATATAATATGAGACCCAAAACTGAACACGAGTCACTTATAGTATCATTAGTTCTAACTCTTTGGTATTTATTTGAGAGATATTATTTGAACCAATATAGAAATGTGTTATAACACTTATAACCTAATATTATGTTTAATGTTTTTAGTAGTAAATCATGTGATATTAAATCAAATGCTTTTGCTATGTCCAAGAATATACCTACACATATTTTACATTTATTTAATGATTCGTAGATTCTTGGTAGGTATTGACAACCCTTAATTGTCTCTAAATCTAAATTTTTATCACTTATAATTTACTTGTATCTAAAATGAACTGGTTTAATTGAATCTTAGCACATATTTCAATAATCTTAGCTATAGCAGATATTAAAGAAATTGGTCAATAATTTTGGAACTCACTCACATAATATGATTTATATAATATAGAGCTTATAACTGTTTTTATTTATAAATATAAATATATATTTATAAATGGAAAACAAAAAAATTATTTATCATGGATATAAAAAAAATAATGATCTCATGATATTTTTACTGCGTATAATGTGTATAGTTTAATGATGATAATATGGTATAAGTATATAATATATAGATTTTTTTTTACTTAACTAATTTTTTTTTGATTTAGCATAATAAGTTTTGGTAATGACAAAAAATTTTTTTCAAACACATAATCGATTGCAACATTTTAAAATTAATTGACACGAAAATAATTTTAGTACCATCATGGTTTGTATGAAAAATTATATTTTGAAAACAGATTTTATAATTTGTACAGAATTTAATCCTCATATCATATTCCATAATACCTCAAACGTTTTGGTTTTTAATTAAATAAACTTTATAATACTTGATATAATAGTTGGTAATATTACCATATTTCTTCTTTAGTACATGTTTTAATGTTTTATGTAAATAAGAATAGTATGATAATAGTTTTAAATATATACTATTATGTTGTTGTAGTAGGTCTAATAAGAAATAAGGTTAATACAGTATATTATAATAGTTTTATCTTCCAATAATTTTAATATCAATTAATTGCTATTTGTTTGCCCTGCTTACATAAAATGTTAACGAGTTAAAAATATATTTATAGGTATACTTTATATTTTATAATATCTATTATAATATGTTTGATTACCTTAATATTACCTGTCATATTATTTATTACCCATTTCCAATTATTATAGTATTTATATTATGTACACGTACATATATTTTATTGTTTTAAACTTTAACCAAAACTATACTGATAAGTTAATCGCCAATCACCTAGAACTGAATCGTCAATGTAATTATTTATTATAATATATACTTAAGCCAAAATACACCGAAAGTCTTGTCCAAACCACTATTGGTGGATTTCCCAGCTTAGTCTTATTCATGGTTGAAATAAACAAGGTTATTGCATATATACCCCTTCTCAATCAAATATTTGATGATAAAAACAAAAATGGCAGCGTAAAGGGAGCCAATAACAATCAAGTATGTAAGGGCGGGATTTTGAATTTGTTAGCTTTTTTCGGCGTATTTTTGATGATAAGAAAAATTGATATTTGTGATATCCTTTTACGCAGCCATTTTGTTTCTTATGATAACAATCCGAGTCGATATGCAATAACCTGTATATTTCAAGTTTCAGCCATGGTTTTATTTGCTTATGACCCGATACAGAACTTAGAATTGAACTTAAATAAGCAGAGGATCATACATCTGTTCATACGTAGAAGGTATACGGTTGTAATCCCCCTCCCACTGTGACAAGAGGTGACAGACGATATCCACCGACAACTCAGTCGTACCTCTTCAGCTGCAGTGGTCGTGGTAAGCGGAATGTGTGCAACGGTTTCGACGGAAGCGATTGAGTTGCGTGTAAGTTTTGAAGACAAATTAAGCTGACAGCACCGCCCTGGAGACCCTCGAGTCACCTAAAAGTTAAGATTATAGGTTAGGGGTCTCACAAGCGCTCTCGATCGTGGCCTTTCCAGGTATGGTGGTGTAGTGGTCTCATCGATGACCACCAACGGTTACGGGTCGAAAACGTATCGGTCACTACAACGGTGGTTTTTACCTCGGCCTAGCCACGCTTGTCGCAACGGATTTCGCTGACACTCCTGAATGTTTTCACCACCATAATTGTCATCGTTCACAAGCACAACAACTAATACGTTCCGGCCAGCAGCCGCCATGCCTCCGTAACGGTGTTTAGACTTTGTTAATATTACGAAGAAAAAACACAATAGAAATAATTTAGTATTTGTATAACTCTTTTATGATTAAATATTTTAATTATTTAAATAACAGATGTAAATATTGTATTTAACAACGATATAATTGTGATAATTTGTCCAAAACGAACTTTATCAAATTCATTGAATATATTTTAAAAATTACATGCTAAATATAATAAATATCTATATAACAGCTACAATATACGTTATACGCACGCTTACATTTTATTGATCAACGATGAGAATCGACCGACATACAAAATCAAAAATGGAAGATCGTAGTATTACAATTATATACTTGAGCCAAATAATATTAAAAAGACAAAAAACAACAATAATAATATACTAATGATATACAGTAAGAAGTTATATTATTCATACATCGAATGAAAATAAATCAGTAGTATTTTGACACGTTTCTTAAATTCTAAAAATATTGCTCCACAAATCGTCAATCGTTGGGTATTTGAACTTTTACTAAAGAATAATTTACTATCCAACTAATGCAATTCAGTTTATTAAGACGGACAGAAAACAAAAGATGAACTTGATTGTCTTACGTTCTAAAATCTTATACATTTCTTCGTTTATGGGATTTTAAGTATGGTTCGAAATATATTTACTATCGAGCAACTAAAACAATTTATCTAATACCTAAATGATTTAATAGGACAGCGGACACGAGACGATTTTCCACATAGTTTATAATTTCAGAAGGATAATAACGAGAGTATATGTATCTATATTAACATGAAAATATTAAATATATCAATAACACAACTCAAAATTCACAACATTTGGTAAAATAGGTATTTCAGTAAAAATATAAATTCTATAATTTAACAAGATAATAATTTACGACAGTAAGATACAAAATCAATAGTAGTAATAATAATAATAATAATAATAATAAAATAAAATAATTAATAATATTAGAGGGTCATAATTTATTAGCTGCCTTCCTTTATAATACTGCCAAATATCCATACATAAAACATGTATGTAACCTTTTAAAGATTTGCGGAGCTGTGGTCTTCACATCTGCTTCCGAACTCTCAAAATTAATTAAAACCTTATTATGGTTTGAGTTTGACCGGAATGTTAAAAATATTTAAATAATTTACCTATGTTTAAAAATTTGATACTTAGATATCGAATTAAAAAGAAGAATATTTTTTCAACGACTTAATCGAAAATAAAATATACTAAAATAGAATCTAGGATATTATTTGGATATTTCATTATGTTGGATAGATGCAATTTTATCAGTAAACATTTTAAGCGAACCATTTCAATTAAAATGTATTCCAACATTCCTCACTAACCCAACAAACTATTTTAAAACACTTTAACCGGTTAAAGTTGATAGCGGTATCGCAGTTATATAGGTACATCACAGGAGAACACTCAAAAAAGAATTGTTTAAACAACTCATATTACAAGATTACGTTTATATCGTAATACGCTGAATATAACTCATACTATGAGACATTTCTAAGGTCTCCTATATATATTTTAAGATAAAGTTGTATATTTTTATGACCTAACACTGTCCCGTTCGATTTCCAATTGGCCAGCGCCCCACAATAGTCGATTTTTCGTGAATGGAATGAGCCCGATGAAGACACCAGACAAAACGATCCAAAAACCGGCTAAGTAAAAAGATAAGTCCCAAAAGCCAGTCAAATCAGATACCCAACCTGTAAACAGAAAAAAATTATTGTTTTAGTGATATTTGTCATCTTATAAAATATAAATCATAATCATAACCGTTCCATGCTAAAAAATATAAAAATATCCAATATTACTTTTATCACAAAAGGATTCCTAAAAAATATTCTTCTTACGTTAAAAATTATCAAAAAATAATAAATTATAATATGTAGAATACTATTTAGGGGACGTAATGCTACCGCAGTCCCTTCTCCGGTTCTCGATACCACGAAAAAAAAAAATGAAATTGTAGAATACTTAAAGAATTTAAACATTTTATAATTGTGCTAATAAGTAATTTGACTCCATACTATATTTCAGTGGAAATGTATACAATATAATATATATACACAATATGTAGGTACATAATATTACATAATATTATAGATGAGAAAATTGAAATTTTTGTTTCGTGGTAAGGCTATAGGTAGATTATAATTGAGTTATATTTACGTTTTTATTTCGAAAAAAAAAAGAAAAAAATATGTTTACTGAGGATGATGAATTAAATAAATTCTTCAATCGTTCTGGCATCATCACTGAAGCAATTTTTTCAGTAGGTATGCATTCTGAATATAAATTTTATACATTTGCACAACTTTTTTTTTTCATTCGGGTCCTACACAAAAATTAAGTTAAGTCTATACTTTTTATATTTTATAGTAGTCTGAGTTTAATAGATCTAATTATATTCTTATTTTACTTGTCATCAGGGAAAAGAAAAAATTATAAACGTGCTTTCATCATTCATAATATCTCCAAGGATCAATGAGAAAAATAATTTGTAATTTATTTTGCAGATGGACAATTTGTATTGTATATGACACTGAATACATGTTTACGAATCGTTATCTATCGACTACCTATCATGCGTTGTGATATATTAAAACGTCATTAGTTTTTAATTAAATATTTCTATACATTTATATTATTACACATATAAGAATGTAGGGGAGACTGGTTACAATATTTAAATACAGATGTAACTCTGTTTAATGTATAATATTATTTTTATTATCAACATGCATATATCACATGTATTTTATGAAATAAGAATGAATGAAAAATAACAATGGGTTTATATGACAACAAAACGAAAAAAACAACACAAGTTCTCTATAATTAACATTTATTTAGTATTATTTACTCAACATTTAAAAATACTTATGAAAATAAATTAGTACAGTTTAACTTTGTGTTGTCGAAAGAGAGCTCTGTGTATCTGTGTAATAAGTATTATTTTTTATTCTTTGTTTATTTTTAAACAAATTTAAAGGGGATAAATGTTACAATTTATCAGGGGACAATTATTGTAACTATTAATTTTCATTGGAATTTCATTTATTTATTTTTGGTATCAAAATTAGGTATGCCATATGCCTCAAAAAGACAAATAATGTTAAACAAAAGAACAGACAACGAACTATAGAAAGCTGCAAATGTGTGATATTTATATTTTAATGATGAGAAATCGGATACATAATGTGTATTACAGTATTAATGAATATTGAATTGTATTAATTTGTTAAAAATTTTAAAGTACCTAAGGTACTGTTTATAATTTTGTAATATTTATGTTGATTTTATGTCATTTTAATAAGCTTTTTTTTATTTTATTGGTTGTTAATTAAGTTTAAACAATTAAAATATAATGTTATTAACAATCTGATAAATACATTTGTTACATTTGTCTCTGACGCTGGTATTTGTCTCTATATAGGTACTGGGTAAAATGTAAACACTTATTTTTAATATTTAAATTTAAATTTACTCAACAATAACTTGTGAAAGTTAAAGTTCAATAATCTAAAATAACTATGACTGCAAATAAAATATTGTTTTACATCACATATGTAGCTCATAGGTTTATTTTATAATAATTATTATTTAAATTAGGTATCCGTCACTCTTACAAATTTGTTTTTATTTTATCCGTCTAACATTCAGTTATCTAACAATCGTCAACCTCTTGGTATCGTCACTGATGGATAATTGAGATCTTACTTATTATTGTAATCCATTTGCATTATACAAATGTTATACACAATATGTAATACATCGTGTATATTTGTTTACCTGCCAACGGCGGTCCCAATAGATTGCCAATACCTTGGCACAGTAACATCAGACCATAGGCAGTGGTGAACCGGTCCAGCGGTATGAGTTCTACCAAAATGGCGGGCGTGAACGAGAAATTGGATGCGAAAAACAGACCGAACGCGGCTCCGATGACGATCAGCGACCAAAAGCTGCTGATAAACAAAGGCATGATGGCACAGCAAATGCCACAGCCCACTAGACAGATCGCATACACCTTGGTCACGTTCATCCATGGATAATCACCAGCCCAGCCGAGTAATATCTAAAAACAAATAATAATATCAAAAAACGTGTACATTAAGAGATACTATATTATTCATTGGTTCTCAATCAATAACAATTTTATTGTTATAATCTTTTAACCTGATTTAAACTTTATCAACTTTAAATCCTTTATAAATTATAATATTATGTCCTGCTAAATAAATCCGTTTTAAATTTAATTTGTAATACAGTTATGAGTTAATACAATTTAATGAGTATAAGCCTTATTATACTCTAACTTCATTTTTTTTTTAAATAAATAATCTATCATTATAAGGTTCAACGGTTAAAATATAACGATTTTTGTAGACATTAAATAACATAAAAAAGATAAGAAAATAGTATAATACATATTTGCATAAAACAAGCAAATACGTAAACGTGACATATTAACATATTATATTATTATCATTATTACACCCAAATTAACTTCTTTTTTCAATTGATATTTAATAATTTATATAGAAGTATCCACAAAGGAAATAATATAACTAACATTATTACAACAGTACATAATTTATGTATTTAGTGATTCAAGTAGGACGTAGGTATGCCTAGTACCATAAACAAATATTAATATTTATAATCAATGCTAGTATACCTATATGATGTACTTATGCGTGTTAGCCCCATGTGATACTAGCGCTATAGTGATTTGTGATTTTTTTTAATAATTATTGATATTTAAAATCTTATAGTTCTCATGTAAATTTTTTTATAGAATATCTAGGTTCCTATTTTAGAGATAATCGAACTACAGTAGGTACTCTAGCTTCTAGAATACCTGCAGTCCTCTAAAATCGGTATCAACTGAAGAAACGATCCCTCCCCCGCCCATTACATTTCATTATTTTGTATCTATGTTATATTGGATTCAATGAAGGACAAGTATATTAATATTAAACATTTTGTAACTATTAATAATTATGTATCGATTTATGTAATAATACGTACCATTCCGACAGTGTTCGTAGCTCCAATAGTGCTGATGATAGTAGATGCATCGGTTTCGCTCAGTCCCTGAGCCATTACAAAATCGGTGAGATAGAAATACGGCACAATAAACCACGTGAACAGCAATATCGTGGATAGTGACAGGAATAGGAAATGTAGTTCCAAAAACATACTGAAGTCTAAGATACCACTGAACAGCTCTTTTACTTCGGTGTACCATTCCTATACCAAAGAAATCATATTTAATCATATTGTTTTAATGGATGGGGGAGGTACAATGCGATGTATGATTGAATAATATATTAAATAAAATAATTTGCAAATCCACACTATTCCAACAATGTTTTAAATATTTTTGTCACATTTATAATACATTCATTACATTTTGTGCAATTCAAAATAAAACATATGAATTAGAGTTAATAATAAAAAAACGTCATAATATTATTTTAACTTTTTATAAAATTTGAACGTTTCTCTATAGAAATGTGATGTATAGTTGTAAAGCATCGGCTTATAGAAAAATGAGAAAGACATTGTTATTATCTGTCTGATTTGAATAGATCGTGTAAAAAAATCAAACGAAAAGGTTTTAATATGTATAGCTTATAATTTATAAATATATATATTGGCGGAATTAAATTACGTTATTAAGAATTACACCTCATAACGAGTCATAATTCTTTCAGGAAACTATACATTTTTGCTCTTTATTACTAGGATTACCAAAACAAGACCCGACTTTATACACCTTGAATTGTTAATTGTAGGGTTCATGTTCTTGTCATAACATAAACTTGCCTACCATTGTATAGATTTATCAGAATAATAATGCAAAATATTATAATAAATCATTGTTTAAATTCATAATAACATGAGACATGCAAGTATACCTAAGCATCCACCTACGCCGACTGCAATCCGCATTTAATGCAATATTAATTATTCCTATTCGAAATCATTGCATATTAATATGTTGTTATAATATCGTGCTTTCAAGTATCAGACTTATAGTTGCATGCAAGTCTCAACTTCACTCACTACAAGACTCGTAGGTATATCGTATATATTCAATAACCCTGGCCGTTTTTACGGTACTTTAATGATTCAAACGGCATAATAATATAGGCAGTCAAGATATATCATTACGATGCTTATATGATGCTCAAAGACTTGATAATATTATAACGAGGCCATTGGCAGTCTAGTTTGTGTGATTCACTCTTAAGCCCACGCCACCGCACAAGCTCGACGTCTGCAGCACACCGCCCGCCGCAGACGCTCCCCCCCTCCCCCGACCACCCATCCCGATCACCGAGTGTGTAAGTACGCATTTTAACCTGCTCGGAGAAATCTGGGGCCAGGGCGTTTGCGCGAACGCTATCGATCGAACGGCGTTAGCTTTTGACCCGACTCAACATACTAAAAACTCTATGTGTATATATATATATATAATAATCGTGTACAACTCAGCCGCCGCGCAGATCGATGCGAGACCGGTGAAAATGCGATGTCATAGTCAGAATTCTTCCGCTCAAATTGTACTATAATTTATGCACTCGCGAGCATAATATGAATAAAATAAATATTATTATAAACATGAAATTAATATATTATTATACTATTATGACTTATCACTCAACGTCCGAAAATGTATACTTGTTCAGTTCATATTATACTGTGTTATGTACCTATTATTTATAATATATAGTTTATACGAGCACAGGGTTCGTCTGCACGGTATTAACTTTTATCGTAAAACCACAATCGTGTTTCACCGTAGTACATACGTGCCTGGGCTAATGGAATTTCTATTGACCCGTCGTTAAATAGTGAGCTCTCATATTATAATATTATATTATTATATGATGTTGTATTTGATAGTATATATAGGCGAATAATTCAAATTAATTGTCTATACATATTACATATATCACCAGAAATTATTAGAATTGAGCAGTATCAAGAATGACTAAGCAATATTTAAAGTGTCCGTTCTATACATGAATTTATATTATTTCCTAATCATTTTTGAAAATGAATAATAACTAATAAGTATAGAAAATTATTAAAATTATGTTACTTGACAAAATTATACCTTTTAAGCTTGCTAAAAATAGAAATATTGATTATGAATTATGATCAATGAGTAATGCTGATGCTCCTTAGTCAATGCGATAATTTTCGTATTATATAATTGGCCGATTTTTTTAATACAACTGAATTAATTATGATGCAAATATATTTTATTTTCTGCACATGGCAAACTACTATAACATTTTAGTTACATATTTTATTACTACCATGACAGCAGACAGGTAGGTACACTTATTATATACTCTTACATTTCATTTTGCAAAAACATTTTTGAAATCCCTGTGGACCAGTGATAGTATTTTAATCCGTTGCTTTTTGAAGAGTTATCTCCTTTTGTGACCTAGGAAACGTACGACTTAAATAATCAATAATCGCTTGTTGATAATAATCTTTTCACGACTCACGAACATGCTATATTAAGCTGTTGTCGAATCATATATAAGTGTGTACTGTATTGTGAATATCTGTGCGACTGTGATCAATTGTTCGTCCTTGTACTTTGCGACCATCTTGGTTAATGTTATAAAAATATTTCATAAGTTTTTCTAGAGAGGCGAGTGGGCCAATCTGTATACAATTGTACTATACTATAGGCGTATTATACACTTATAGTTTGAAATTATTTTATTGAGGTATAAAAAATAAAAACGATATTTGTAATATTATTAGAAAATTAATTTTATATATAAAAACATAATTTATTGTTAATTGTAATTACATTATTTTAAATTTTAATTATGCTTGTCGCTAGTATATCAGAATTGGTACCTACCATGATTTATATGATAATTTACACTAAAATTATTGTTGTAGGCAAAATAGTTCAATTGTTGATTATTTAAGATAATAATAGTCTTATACCAAATTATTCCAAGTTTGAACGAAAAAGCTATCAAGTGCTAAACCGTGAAAAACAGATGAAAATTAGGGATGATGAAATTATATATTATTACAGCTTTATTATTGATCAATGAAAAAACAAGTCGTAAAAAGTTTGATTTTTACTTTTTACTTCAACAAATAATTTGAAAGATTAAAAAATTTAAATTCATAGTAACGTTATTCTGCGAAGCCAATGAGAAAAATATTTTCTCATAAACGGTTAGGTTACGGTACGGTATTCGTATAAAACCGATTGGTAATTTAATACTTATACTAAATAATACACAATGCCTATATAGTCAATATTAAAATGTAAGTAGGTACATATATAACGATCCAACGGGGTATTATAGGTTTCATGCTTTCATATTATAACCGATATAATGCTAATAGTCATAGTTGCGATGTTTAAGATTACTAATAAAAAAAAACGTTATGTTATAGAAATTATAATATTTACAAAAAATCAACAACCATTACATTTATGACAAAATGATCACTAAATAAAATTTAGAATTCTGATTTATTTATATTGGATTCTAAAATAAAATGTTCAAACAACGTCCGGCCTTCATACAGATTACAGATCGTGTACAGCAATAATTACGAGAACTGGAAACAGTGTTGTGCTACTGATGTTGAACCACTACAATAATTATATAGTCAGGTATATTATAATAGTATTGTTATATCACCACAAATTTTGAACACGAATCCACTTATAAAAATAGGACCCGCTGTGTAATAGTACACATGCAGGTTCCAAGAGCACACCCGGCCTTATCTACCCGCAACTATAAACCTATGCAAATAAAATTTTTTTGAAAAGCTTCCTATTTAGATTTATAATAATTAACTCAATAAATTATAACCATCATTTAACTGTTTAAGTGACCTGTTATAAGTTGTTACAATAACCTGTTCATATTTAAATATAATTTTTATCTCACTAAATACTTGGTGCAATATTTGTGTTGTCTGAGTGTGTGTGAATATATGTACATATATGCTGAGTGCGTACATAGCCAACGTACGTATGATTATGACCTATTTGTTCGTGGTGGCGGCGGCGAAGGGGAGGGGCGATTAAAATGCAGTCGCGCAACACCCGAACGGGAGAACGAAATACTTTTGATATTATATATATTAACAAGTACACAATGCAGAGGAACTGTGCTCGCTTTGTCCTATCTGGTTTGCCTTTTAATTGCAACACAAAAGCCCGTTTCCTTTGGACTGCGTGTATATTTATGAGTTTTCAATAAATAAATAAAAATCTATAATTAATGTGATATTTAAATAGCACTTCGGTGTCATATCTGAAGCTCAACCGGTGCCCCCTCCCCCGTCCGTTTAATACAACTCTTAATAGGGTGACCGGAGGGATCCCTTAATTAAATTTCTTTTTCATTTTATTTAATATTATTTTGACAGTTTTATTTATTATAGATGCAATTACAAATACCAAAGCCCATATTATAAAGTGACAAAGATACTTAAGGTAAACACGCGACGAGAAATATAATGGTAAATAAAATTATCAGTCCGATTGTATTTTAAGCAATACTGAAACTGAATGTGTGCCGGTATATTTTAAAACAAATATCAACCCCATAATGTCGAAAGTGGTTTTTCGTCAAAGTCCGAATTTCGTTAAGGTACATACTGGAAATAAATTTGAAACTTGATGTGTACAGACGTACAGTGTACAAGCGTTTCACAATTATAATATGTATGGTACAATGTAGATTAACGTAAATTGAAATTCAATCCAAATCATAACATTAACAGCGCTAAAATGCATAAAAATGTTGAGTTTAGTAACATCTGATAGACAGGTTGGTCATCGTCATGGTAGACTGGTTCATAAAAGTAAAAACGGACAGGTGGTGGAAGACTTGGTGGATTTTGTAACACAAGTATTAATGCGCAATGCCGAACGAAAGAAAATCAAATTTTATTAGGTGAAATTAGATTTTTTCTTTTAAGATTTTGTATAATACGAAGCGAACGATTTATATATATTCTGCGGACGTGCGCCACAGGATCGGACAAACTAAACGGTCTAAACGACGTGTTCGCAATATTAACACAATATTTCGCAATGTAACTTTTATTTATCATTATTTTCATTAATATTGTGTCATAAAAACCGGTGATAATTTCCTTTTTAGTGTTCATATACATAGTAATGGCATTTTATCATAAAAGTATATTATGACACATAAACTAACTATTATATTATAAACTCCATTAGAGAATATCCAAATCCAGGTGAATAAAAAATGTTTGATTTACTGAAAAAAAACCATTTTTAATTCAATGCTTCTGAAAACTTTCGTGGAATTGTTTCACACCAGTCACCAAGAATTCAGCAAGACAAAATAGTCCAAAAACAAGCTAGTTTAAAGTTTCTTTGAATACCTATTATAAGTTTAAAACAGAGTATCAAAATATACTAAAATTCCGATTTAAGGTTATTTTCTATAATTTATTAATATTTTGGAGTTTATGTATACTTTTTGAATCATAGAACAAATACATTTTTTTTACGTTGATTTCTAGTAGTCATTCATCTGCTATTCGTTATAAAAATTAATAATTTCATTCAAATATTTATTGGCTATAATAATATATGGTATGGATTACTCGTATTTTACATTATTTCATAATTTCTAATACGTATCAACTGATAATGTATTGTTGACAAGAGACAATTCATTTATCAAATGAGAAAATTATACATTGCGCACAAAACAAACAAGGAAAATTTAATTTCTTAAATTTTACTTGTAATACAAATGTAATTAAAAGGGATTAATTATTGTTGACTTTGAGGGATCGCGAAACAAATTTGTGTACCTTACTCGCAGGCCGTCAGAAACTACAAATATGCTAAGAGTTCCGAGTCTGAGATTATTATTATGACTTCTAGGCCGGACGTTTAGCGATGAGACGGTCGCTCAATTTTTGTCGTTGGTACTTTACTACAATCGCAACCGTCGCACACATCTATAATATACAATATATATAAACACGACACAGCTTCATTCACTATTATATATATATAAATATAACAGTACGACAACCATTGTTCGGGTATTACCAGCAACCAAACTGCCGGTTTAGGCGTAGTCCCGTCATCGTCGGCGTCTTTATATTCCGCCGGGAGTCCTTGGGTTGGGGGGGGGGGGGGGGGGGGGGGTCGAGAAGAAATATTGAACATGGTATACCTTTCCAACAAAACGGTTGAGTGGCACACAAACAATCCAAAAAAGTATCAGAAGCCATCGAGATTGAGCACAAAACCCTCCATTAAAAAAAATTTAAATTTAAATTTAACTAATTAATTTTTTCAAAAAAAAAACATCCTTCACAGGACCCCAATTAATAATATACATGTACATAATATATTTGATTTATAAAACTCGATAATATGTCTACATGTTCTGCAAAATATGGAAGTAG
This sequence comes from Macrosiphum euphorbiae, assembly GCA_949089665.1. Taxonomy (NCBI): domain Eukaryota; kingdom Metazoa; phylum Arthropoda; class Insecta; order Hemiptera; family Aphididae; genus Macrosiphum; species Macrosiphum euphorbiae. The sequence goes on along the minus strand of CARXXK010000001.1, from coordinate 97,036,068 downwards.
TTTTTGCTACGGACATTATTATACCAATACGGCAATAAAATATACATTCAATATTCACGATAAAGTAACTATTAAATTGCTTCAATATATATATATAAATCAAAATTTAAATTTATAAATATCAAATAAAATCTAAATTATAATTGTTGGTTTATATATTATAAGGGCAGATATATTCAGTTTATTATGTGAACGTATAGCCACGGTCTAATACTATTTTTCAATATACACAGGGATTCGCCAAGTACCTTTCACTCGTATTTAAATTTTAAATATTGATTTTCAGAATTTATAAGTATGGGGACAGACAATATTATTAAACACTTAGGTTTTCTACTACTTAAAAGTCACAGTGTACCATGGTGATACATTAGACAAATTATTATTATGAAATAATGAAATGGTGGTGAGCATTCTGTATAGGTACAAAACATTATATTAAATATTGTCTTCGCGCCGGCCTTATAACCACGGAAATGAGAGAAAAAAAATTGAAATCTGGCCGAATGACGAACGAGCACACGACAAATGTAAAGTACACGTCGTATGTTATATTGGCACCGATCGGATACCGAATAGCTTTAGCTCGTTACGAGCTCGCGTCTATATATATTATATATATTACCGATGGTGTCGGTGTTTATAGTAAGTTTACAGCGACAAATTTGAATAGCGCGCACATGTCACAAAAAACGGTTACACACACACAGTGCTAATACACATTAATCTTTATATAAAACGTCCACGACAAGGCCAATATTTCCAGTGGGTGACCCTCTTGCGGACGTTCGTACGCGTATATAATATTTGTATACTTTATATATACTGCACATATAGGTATAGGAATAAGTGCGCGTTTTTCCCGGGCCGTGATTTCAACACGTTTTACATTCGTCCAGAATACGAACGCTATAACGATTCGATTGTCACACAAGAATGTTATATTATATCATACCATAATAGGTACGATATTAATTAACATTTTTTGTTTAAGTGCAGGAAACAGTTTGTTTTTTTTTGTTGAACTTTTCTGGACAACACTCAAACAAAAATCGTAATGGTTGAGATATTGGGCAGCGAGTAATGAATATTTTATATTATTTCGATTATCAACATAAGGTTACGATAAAATATTTTGAACTCAGTATTATGGTCTTTAAAGTTGTACAAGAGATGTACAGCAGCAGCTTGCAGATATTTTATGGTAATATTAAATTTCTAAATGTTGTGTATAATCGTTTTAACCGATAAGTATTAAAAAAAAAAAGTATAATCAACCTAGCTAGTGCGATAAAGTTATAACAGTCATTTTATTCAGTTTTTTTATGTTCTTATAAAAATAATATTTTGCTTTTTTTCACATATAATTATTAATTTGAACAATAATTTATTATTATTTACATTAATAAAATAATTTTTACATACAATTGTAATTGAAATAATTAAAATCATGTGGGAAGGTCCAAGTTGCCAATTTTTGGCTGAAAAATCACTATGTATAAAAGTCAAAAGATATCGAGGAAAATAAAACCTTTCAAAATTTGCGATTTCGCTCGTGTATAGCATATTAAACGCATCATTCGTTTTTACTTTTTTTTGATATCTTAAATTTTTCGTAATATATTTTTTTTGTCCTTTTGAGTTTATCATCTATACATATATATTTATTTATTAGGGTTGTTTGTAACATATAAATGCATAATATGATTGTATAAAGGTGATTAACACGGAGTAAAGAAACAATTGAAAATTCATTTTTAAATGAATATATTGCAATAGCTACATATATCAAAATATTAGGTACATAAAATATGAAACAACTGCAATATAATATTTTAGTCAATAGGTTTTTTAGATCAATGGGTCTCTATCAGATTCGTTCTAAGACTACCGGAGAAATTCGGAAAATGACATAAGCAACTTATACATACAGTTTTTTTTTCTGTTCTAATATGAATGAAAAATCGCACATTATTTACAACAAAGCAGATTCACAGATGTATTCCTAAATCACACTGCTCAAATTCTAAAACAAAGTCATACTACTGCACCGTATATAATATTTTATTTTGACTATATTATAGGTATAACGATTACAGAATTTAAAAAAAAGTATTTCGACAAATGTGAGAGATTTGACTCCTATATATCACCCCTTGACAGTTTGAGAACTGTTTTTGGGTACCTATACTGTATGTGTATAAGTAATTCTCCAATTCAAAATGTGCACTGAGCATGGAGAACTCGTGATTGTCAGGAACACACAAAACTACAAAAGGATTTCTGGGCCAGCCATTCGTGACAGGGGCCACCTAAAATAATAGCATATATGCATCAAACCGGCCGTTATCCACGGACCACGAGTTTCCAATTCCTTTTACATATTTTGTATTACTTATATATAGTACCAAAATGGCTAACAGTGGTTTTATATTATGTGCACCAGCACAGGGATAATCCAGGAGGAGGGTCCCCCCTCCTCCTGGACCGTGGTTTAAAGATACTTCCCAATTTTTTTGTTGAAATATATAATTGAATAGTATATGCATTCATGGTTTTATAAATATTATATTATATACCTAGGTAATTAGGTTCTCATTTGAAGAACAGAAGTTTGTATTGCCACAGGACATTCCTTATAGGTAGTACAAAAACTTTCAAGAATTTTAAAATATGGTTTATTTCCTATGAGTACTATGTATATTTAAAAATTCCAAAAATCATAATTTGAATAAATTCATTATTAATGGGGGGAAATTGGGGGCGAGCTTGCTGTGTGAATCACCCTGTATATTGTATTGATTATAATATCGATCATAAAAAAAACAATATTGTTCGTTTTATTATCCCTAAAAACTTATAAAGACTTTATATATATTTTATTATTTTTCGTGTGTGTGTATGATTGTCAAATCAATATATATAAATGTATAGTAGTTATTGTCATGCGTAGCATTAAATTTTTATGCGAACAATAATATTATAACAATATAACATGTATCTGTAACGTGTACCTATATAGTAGGTATATAGTATATATATATATACATACATATATATTTTATATAAATTATATAATATAGTTTCTGTTGTAGAACATGCATATTTATGTGGGTGGGTTCTCTACGTTTATATGTTGTTGTTTTGTATTACATTATACCGAATATTATTACAACGGACATTCATTTATGTATATTGTAGTACATGACGTAGGCGCCAGTCAAGAGTCGGTCCTATTCTATAGTGAGTTCGCAGGGAATATGTGACGCACCATTTGATGAAAAAACTACAATTTCTATTTAACCATTTTAGAAATATTTTATAACATTATAACACTACTCTAGTTAAATCGTTTATTTTTCGTTCAAATCATATCGAATATGGCAGTCTTATTGATTCAAAAATAAGAATTAAACATGTACTATATAATAGGTACCTTTACGTATTTTAACATTTAAAATAAAATACATTATAATTTATGTATAATAGAGGCTGAACTAGTTACGTATGTATACTATGTACATTTCAAAAATTATCTTTTATAAAGCAAATTCGTTTAGTGGAATTCAATGGAAACAATAATTTTTAAAGTAATAACAAAAGTTTGAAAAAATATATATTATAATAATTAGGTATGGAGAATGCCTATATTAAGATCGATTGATGTTTCATAAATTAACAACACAAGTTGTGGAAAAATGTAAATTGTTTAGATTCAAAATGCAATGCATACTCTAAAGTCTTAACTATATTTCTTCCTCAGCATTATCATTTTTTAATTCATGCCAAATACATCCATTTCCTAGTAGCACTCACCATCCACCACATATCTTCACCATCCTACCTTACCTTTTTCAATGATTTCGGATGAAAATATGATCTTTTCCGCCTAACTCGACGTATCGTATTCACACGTTTATTTGATAACTGATTAATTACTTTGACAAAACTATGCCTGCGGAACATCTGTAAAAACGTGTGTGTTGGGCGTTTATTTATTTATTTTGCGAAGAATCGAAATAATTCCAGTTTTATATGTTTACAGTTACAGTTACAGTTCTCTGCATCCGTTCGTATCATCTAAAAGAAGGAAGACGTAAATTGTTTCGGGGAAAAAAAATAAACTTACTGAATCGGGTTCGCTAGTGACTGTTAATGTAGAGTTATTGTTGTATATGTCTGGGCATGAGGACGCTTTCATAGAATTTTTTTGGATGTTCAATATTGCTCCTTTGTACATCACGGAGCTCCTGAAACACAAAATATGTAATTCACATATTTTATAACGCTGTGTATTTACTATTTATATCATAATTATTTAAATAAATATTTATTTATTTATTTTAACAAAATATCATGGAATACGCTATAGTCTATAATAGTCTATACGCTATACAACAACGAAAATACAATATTTTACTCAAGTTATATCATGATATGGAGCGTGATTTATCATTATTATTATTATTATTATTATTATTATTATTACCTATGATATATTTATCGTTCATTGGTGAATGGTGGGATAGGGGTGTTTAAATAAATTTAACTGCTGTCAATATGAATTACGACATTGAACGTACGTACTAAGTAGAGTACAACTATAAGACACTATTATATAGGCGTCTAAGAGTTAATATTATTTTATTATTTTTATTTTTTTGAAAACAATAACGTAAACAACACGCATGTCGTTATAATACCAATTATATTAACAATAGCTCTTTCACTTGGAATATAAAAATATAAATTGCGTGAAAGAAATGTTCCCTAGCTACTACCACCTCTAAAATATCAACTCGGTTATATATAAATCTAATAATAATATTATATTCCCGCCATTCTCATTTTGACACATTAAATCATGAAAATAGTATTTAATCCGTTGGGAGTATGATATATTATATACAATAATTCGATTTATGTATATATTCACGTTTACGGGCATTCATAAATTACATAACGTGCATGGGATTTTGCCAAAATTTACGGTACATAATTTATGAATGGTCTCTAATCTAAATTAATATTTTAACACGCTTAATGCTGCAATGGTTAAAAACTAATAGATCATACACATAACGTACATCCTATTAAGCTACATTTTATATATATTTTATAGTTGATAGTTATAGACCATTAAACATTCTTTGATGAAACACCGCTTTAAAATGCATAGTCGTTGTTTACTTATCGACTTTGATGGGTAAATTATTAAACCCCATACAGAGGATAAATATTTATTTCGATACAAGTTGTACTGACAATAGTTAATGATGAAAATATCATATGGCTTAGCAGGAATAGTCATAATACATTTTAAATATTTACTTTATTTTATATTGGCATTCAATTTATATACTGACAATTTAAAACTTAAAATAACTTGTAAAGATCTATTTTATTTAAAATCAATTACATACAAAACGAGTGTAAATAAAGTGCCTTAAGTTATTGTAACTGATAACTTATTAAGTGTTTTAGAAAAAGTTCTGAAATAAATTAAGTTTTTTTGAAAAATTGACTGCTGGGAACACATTTTTTTTTAAGTTTGTATAATATTATAATGTTTATCATTAAATATAATATAATTGATAATAGTTTGTAAAATTTATAATTTTTAATTAAAGATATATAAAAAATAATAAGAAATTTATAAGTATGGTATGTTAATGTTATTATATATTGCTAAAAAAATATTTTACTTCATTTTTGTATTTTCCAAATTATAAGGTATCGGAAATCTAGGTACTAAGTTATACACATTGTACATTGAATACTATACAATGCATAAAATGAAAAGGACGATTCATTATAGTGATAAATTAAAGTAGGTTATAGGTTTATAATATTTGAAGTATCATCAATCGATTAATCATACATAAATATAGCTAGTATAGACAGACGTATAGTATACAAGTAGAAAAAATACTTTGAAATAATGCGAAGCGTATTGGGGCGGTGGATGCGATGAGGATAAAAACTATAAGGTGAATAAAAACCTTATATTGTATGTATATTATGTTGGGCTGTATGCCTGTATCCTATATGGCTATATATATACAGTGAAACTTCAGTATAACGAACTTCTATTTAACAAGAATTTACGTTTAACGCAATATTTTTGAGAACCAAAACCAAATTTATTGACTTCTACCCAACGAAATTTTCTATAATACGAATATTTTTATGCCTAATGAGACTTCGTAATATGGAAGTTTCAATGTATACATATACATTATAGATTCTTATATTACTAATAAAAAAAAAAACATTAAAATACAACAGTGTGAAGATGAGGAACAGAACGTTAATACTTCAAACTCGTTCAAGCATTTCAGTATAATATCTTAATGGTGAGTGCCGAAGCCGTCCATAAAACACACGCACATACATTATACAATATACATATATATACAAAGTTACAAAATGTATACAATACAATACATTATACATTGTTAAGTACATAATACAGCATTGTCCAAGATCCAAGTATACAAGCATGCTTTCAGTTTTATTACAAATCATAAATATATCTACTGTTGGATTTTTAGACTTTGGTTGTATACCTATATTTTAAAAATATGGTAGGTACTCTGATAACACAATTTGTTCTATATTCTTACAGCATTTGAATTAATCCACTCATACAGGAATAAAAAAAAATCAGTTCCGATTTGATGTATCATTCAAACGTTTGATTTGTGATGCATAACTACATACCAATTCGGTATAATATATCAAATATCATACTCGACCGAGAATATATTATGCACGCCATCAAATGAAGGATTTTATAGTAAAATAAAACGGTGAAGTTAACTTATGAGATACACAATTAATCTTTATTTTAAGTATTTGAAATTAAGAATAATTTTTAAACATAAATGAAAAACACATACATGATTTTTATTGTATACGGTTTTATTAGTGATGGAACTGTGACAAATTTCTTAAGAAGGTAAAGTATAGAAAAAAATGTTTTTCTGACGGATCTAAAAATATAGATAATGACACTCTTCCACCATCAAATAATTTACCAATAACAATGAATACGTTCAACATTATAGCTATAAAGCTGTCCTTGAAGTTTTCTAGAATTTTAAAATAGTGAAAATATATCAATTTAATACTACTTATACCTAGGCCATATATATTACCTATAATAAGCAAAACTTTAAGTATATCTACTATAGTATAAATATTTTAATGTCAAATTAGTGATAACATAAAACACACAGATATATAATATTTAAGCTTTAGAATATTGTTTAAAAAAAAAAAATGTGTTTTAATATTCAATGAATTAGAGCTTATAACATGATGGGGACGAACTTTGAGCATAGTATAAAATGTCAGAGGGGAATCTATCGCCCTGTCACCATCGGACTACACATTTACGCCAATGATTGTGTACAATTATCATAATCTAACTTTATGATTTTATGAGGGTAGTTATACGTGTTTTGTATTATGTTGTACTATAATACGGATATGTATTCTTCATATTATGTAGGTATTGTTGATTAAAATAGAAATAGTTCTTATTTCATGCTCACAAGAATAATAGAATTTTTAAATATCTAAGACTTTTCTAGGAAAAATAAAATACATATTAGGGGAGACTGGCTTAATATGACATAAAACTTTTTAATTTAAAATAATTGTAGTATAGCTTGCCATTTTATTTTCAATGTCGAATAAAAAAAATTGAAGGAACATAAAGTTTTATATTTCAAAATTAATTTTTAAAAATGATTAAAAAAACAAATTTTTGTTATACAATTCTCTGATAAGGTCAAAACCAGTGGTCACTGTATACAATTGTATGTAGGAGGTTATATGGCACGTATTTAAAGCGGATTTGGTTCATAAATATCAATAATTCTAATCAAAACATCAATGTGTCATACTACCCTAATATGTCATATTAAGCCACTCTCCCCTACATTTTTAGAAATTGAACTCAACTATAGAAGTTAAAATATTATGGAGTTTATCGGTTATTAAATAATAGTTATTAATATTTTACCGATCGTGAGTATCGTGAATATCGTGCGTAATATTATTTATTAACGATCATCATATTTTTATACTATCGATTAATTACACGCAATGGATCGTACGACTGACCTGTGATATGGTAAACTCTTCAAATAGCTGCTTTGAGTGGTGCTAAATTGTCTCTTCAACATCGAGTGATGTGCCTTGGGATGTCGTTCGGGGCTATTGTCAGCGGTATAAGTATGTGGGGGTGAAATAGCCTGCGATTCTAGTGGAGATATAACGCCCGAACCCATTGAGTTTGACTTCTTCGATTGTTTTAGCTTCATCTTCATGACCAGCGGCGGTGAGTCGGACCGAAGCCCATTACCTTTGTTGTAGACCGTCCGCGTATCAGACAGATCTTTGCCCACTGACGCATTGTTCACCTGGCTCACACTACTACTCCGGCACAACAACAGGTTTGGATAGTTTTCTAGGATCAAGTTGAACAGTGTCTTGTTGGAACTTAACGACTCTAGTACCTCGAACGGAACCTGCGGAAAAACGTTGTCTGGTTAATACATTCACATAATATTATAATAACAATAAATAATTATAAGTCACATAATATGATAATATTAAATTATAATAGGTCAAATAATTTCAAAAATAATACCAAGAGACGACCCAGTCAATCTTTGAATAGCTTACATTTGAGGAGATTTGTTTTCACAAAATTTGAACCATGATTAATACATTCAATATACATATAGGTAGGATGTATGAATATCATATGTATGATATACATAACACGACTTAGGTGATTCAACAGTAAGTATACAGTTATCCATCAAAAAACTAACCGTGAAAAAACTGCCAGGTCCCAGACCCACTTCCAAAAAATTCTGCCTATCGAAATATTGATATTACGGCCAAGAGTCTGCTCTTTCATTAGTCAATAACCTTATTACACAAATACATTTATGTGCAACAAATCTCTTTTAATTGTATTCTTTATCACTTGGCATGTTTCTGGTTTGGTCACTTTGGCGTTGTCAATGATTGAAATACATCACCCACTGATTATTCTTCTTTGAAACTGGCCAAGTTATAAGCAATACAATTAAAAGAGATGTATTGCACATTAATATATTTGTGGATTATGCATTTAAGCCATTAGGATTATTGATAGCAGACTTGACCACAATGTAGATATCTTTAATTTGATAGACAGACTTTTTTGGGAGAGGTTCAGGTACTTGGCTCTTTTTTCGTGGTTAGGTTTTTGTTGGATATCAATCTTTTTACTGGCTTCAGCATAGTAGGCGGGATCTTGGGATTTTATGAGGCACTGGAGGGGGATTATGCATGTCTTCTCTAGTTCTCTTAGATTATTTGGACCTCTGTTGAGGTGCTTCGGGGTTGTTTTTATATTATTCTATGAATTTCACAAATTTAAGTAATTATTTTTTACCAATATTTTGTAATTTAATATAAATATTATCATTAATATTAGAAAAATCTAATAAGCAGTGGCGGAACTGCATATGATTGAAGGCGGGATTGTCCGCGGGCCTCATCGTGAAAGGGGCCTGGGCGCCTCGCAGCAAAATTATGTACTTTTTAAAAAATTTCGGTTCAAGTAAATAAAATCATTGAATACTGAAATAATACAAAGTATACTGATAAGTGATAAGTGATTACTAAACGTGTATACGGATAACCATACATCATAGTATTTAGTAGGTACTATTAATAATTAATGTGAATAATAATATTGTCAAGTCTAGTTATTGCGATATGCGGGCTCCATTTAATATTAATAGAGTTAAATATATCGATTATTGGAGAGTTTGATAAAGATGAGCATTTTAGTATAAATTTGCGCGTAAGCCAACGAGTTCTGATTGGGAGTGGAGGGCAAGAGGACTCAACATTCAGTATAGAGATAGGGGTTGACTTTAGCGACCCAAGCGCAGTGCGTAGACAGTTTGCCTGTAGTGAATTTAATTTCTTGTGTTGTGACAAGGCGGCGGAACCAAAAAAACAACATCCATATTTAATCTTTGCTCTAATGATAGATTTGTAGACTTGAAGTAGGGAAGATGGGTGTGAACCCCACCAACTACCAGCTAAAGACCTTAACAGATTTGACCATTTGTAGACAAAAGAAGTTAACTGAAATAAATGTGCTTTCCATCGGAGATAAAACCAAATATAAGACCTAAATATTTAATTTCAGTAACCACAGGTTAGTGTGCCAGGTTAGTAAGTCGCCATCTAAAAAAAAATTGGGGAGAACAAATCGACGTTTCCTTGTGAAAATAACTACTTTGCATTTGTGAGTTGCTACGGAGAAATGAAGCTTGTTCAAGTTACAAGCCAGAATAGACAGAGCGTGATTGAGGAGAAATGAAGCTTGATTTAAATCTTTATGGGAGTGGAAGATGACTAAGTCATCCGCGTACATGAGGTACGGATTGTTGGCTTCTTCCAGAGTGAGCGCGATAACAGACATGTATATGTTAAATAGTAAAGGGCTGAGACAACTACCTTGAGGTAACCCTGTGTGAGTGGTTCTACATGACTGAGAACCAGAAGGGGAGATAAACGTTAGTTCTAGTGAGAATAGCAGAAAACCTATGAAATGAACCAGGTAGACAGGTACCCTATATGAGAGTAGTATAGCAAGCAATGTAGGGATGTGGACGGAATCATATGCGCTTCGGATATCAATAAAAGCAGCGGTTAGGAAACCACGGCTATTGAAAGCATTGTAGATGGGACCAACTAAACAGGACATGCACTCTAAGATGCCGCGACCTTTGAGAAAACCAAATAGTTTCTCCGGTAGAATTGACAGATTGATGTTCAACCCACCAAACCAACCTATTTTTTATAATATGCTCCGTTATTTTGCAAAGCGTTGAAGAAAGGGCTGTTGGTCTGTATGCAGCCAAATTTGTATTCGGCTTAGGTATGGGGATAACCTTAAACTGCCGCCAAGAGACCGGGACCTTAAGGTTGAGAAATGAGATTTTGAGTATATCTAGTAAACAGCTGATGGCTCTCTCCGGCAGGTTTTTAATGAGAATGGATGAAATAGAGTTTAACCCAGAAGCAGGAGATCTTCTGGAGTTGATAGCATTTAGTAGTTCAATCAATAGAAAAGGCCTAGTTAGGATGTGGTCCTCTACATGGTCTCTTATAAGCATTTGAAGTTCAAAAATTGACAAAATATGGAAAAATCACGAAAATTAGCAAATTATTTTGAGTTAAGAATTCGTAAAAATTTTAGATTCTGAGTGGAACGATGAATGTATTGATTTTACAATGATGTGTGTTTTTATATTTTTTTTTAATTTATAATTTTTAAATTTTTGTGTCTGTGTACACGATAAGTAGTCGAAATAATGCTTCGATTTTCGACTTCAGTATCTTGTTCGATTGGAAAGTGAATATCGTTCGTGCATTGAGGAGGTCAAAATTTAAAATTCACAGTACTTTTCAAAAGCGCCAAGAAAAACAAAAGAAAAATGGGAATTTTCACGCAAAATCGATTTTTCAGAAAATTGATTTTGGTTTTTGGTGTAACTTTAAAACAAATGACCGTAGATACATGACATTTTCACTGGTTGTTTATATTTGCATTTTCTATACACGATAACATTTTCAAAATTTTTGATTTATTTTGAACTGTTTAGGGACATTTTCATTTTTCATTTTTTTTTTAGTTTTTTTTCTAGAAATATCAATAAAATTTTATTTGTTGGTTAAAAAACTTGAACATTTAATAGAAGGCTCCTAGTATATTGTTTCAAAGGCAGATGAAAAATATTAAAAATTGTTAGTCACAGTTTTTTTTTATAAGAATTTAAAATTCAAAATTTGACAAAATATGGAAAAATCACGAAAATTAGCAAATTATTTTGAGTTAAGAATTCGTAAAAATTTTTCTTTTTGAATCTAAGATTTGAAAATGTAATACAAGATTCCTTATAAGTTTATCTACCTTTATCAAAAAAAAAATGCCTATAAGAAAGTCAAATTAAATTTTTATGAGCGTTTGAAATTCAAATTTTTACAACAATTGATATTCACTCGATTTCTCATGTAGCGATTTCCTTATTTTGTTGTAATTCAAAAACGAATAACTGTAGATACATGAAAATTTCACTGAATGTTTAAATTAGCATTTCCTATACACCATACAATTTTGAAAATATTTTGACTCTTTTTGAGCTCTTTACGGACATTTACCGCTTTCAATTTTTTTAGTTTTTTTTTCTATAAATATCAATAAAGTTTTATCTGTTGGGCCAAAAAGGGTAAAAATTTAATACAAGTCTCCTGATATATTGTTACAATATCAGTTGAAAAATATTAAAAATATATAGGCACAGTTTTTTTTTATAAGCATTTAAAGTTGGAATTTTGACAAAATTTATCAAAATCTCGAAAATTATCAATCATTGTAATTAATAAATTATAAAATGTTCAGTTTTTATAGCTAAGGATTGCAAATTTAAAATAAAGGTTCTCATAAATAGTTCATACTGTAACCAAAAAATCTAAAAAATATATGAACACAGTTATTTTTTACAGACATTTTAAATTCAAATTTGGACGAAATTACATATTAAAAAACCTAGAATAACTATTTTAGGTATTTTGTTGTGATTGAATAATGTTATTCGTGAGTACTTGAAACTTCTAAAGTGTACTATTATATATCTATGATAGTATCACGGTTTTTGTTGATGTATAACGAGTTATAAGTACTTAAAGGATATTATGATATGATTAATTTGGAATTTATGATAGGTCCTATTATAGGTCTATTTATTGTTTAATACCATAGATATGTATATAATATGTCTTATACCTAGACTGACATACCGTCTCCGCTCAGAATCGTTTTTATTATACAATGATATTATATCGTTGAATTCAATTTAAATATCACCCATTATACAGTGACCCACTAGTAACCTACTGTACAGCAGAGCGACACCCACTTGCCCACCTTTTTAAAAATTGTATTTGGCTTTATTTGTAATTTAAACTTTGTTATGTAATTTTGATTGACTTACATATTATATTGTAGTGTATTTTATATTTTTATGACATACACTATATTTTTAACATTAATTGTTAGGTTTTTGTTGGTCATATTTCATGTACCTCATGCCTATTGCCGTATGCGTTCAGATAATTGTTATCATTAGAATTATAAAAATCAAATTTACACTCCCTAATATATTTAACTAATGGCTGGTTTTTATTCTAATTATCAAAACTAACAAAATAATTGGATTTAGCACCTTTATCTAAATTTATGTACAATATTAAGGTTTTGTAATACCTATGTAATAAATATGACAGGTCATATATTAAGATGATGAAATTGTCTAATATTTAGAATGGTAGAATATTATCCTACCTACATGGCTATACCTAATATCAATCATTCTTTCCTGTGTTTACATATTTTCTTTGATGCTATTAATAGACGTTATGCTTTCAACACAATGATATATAATTATATTATACTAAAAACCATAAAATATATAGTTTTCCTGATTTGTTTGTTTTTATCGCGAATTTTGTATCTCTATTCCTAACAAAAACAGTCTACTGTTAAACGACAAGGTATATAAAAATGTTCAGGTTATATGGACAGTGTCCAATATTATTTGAAGTACGCGATCGGTACCTACGCGAATGGTGAGAATTAAAAGAAGAAAAAAACAAAAATTGGCATCCGAAGCTAAATATAATGTCCGTAAATTATGTGCATGTCAACGCCGTTGGGAAAAATAAAACGATTTCAATTTCACGTTAATATGCACCGCCAATACAAGTATAAACATTAAATGTATTGAACAAAAGATATGCTAATTGGATTAATTATAATATTATAATAAATGTTATGTAAACATCTTATAATTATAACTCAAATCAATAAATGTTTTATACACAAATATTATAATTGGAAACGATTAAATTGTGTATTACAATATTAATGAGTATTTAAATTAATTACCTACCTAGGTACTACTATTTATAGCTGCGAATAAATAATACATCGAACGTTGTGCAGTGACAAGTAGAATATTATACCGTCATTTTTTTATAAATTTATAACTATAATAATATATTAAATAGGTACTTATAAGTTATATTCCTATAACTCTATATACAATGTGTCCCGGGGGGAGTGACCGGCCGGCGTCATATTACGATGGTATACCATAAGTTATGAAAAAAAAACCCCTTTAAAGGAGGTGATCTTACTATTTTATTTTTGTATTAGGTACTTTATTACTTTCAAAAATGCTAGTTTTTGTCAATTTCTTTTTACTCCTTTTAATTTAATAAAAATAATTTCCACATTTCTGGTTTAATTGTGTTCCCGTGTTAATTGATAGAACACTAAAATAGGCAATAGCTTTAAAATTTAAAAATAATGTACGATATGAATTTTAAAAGTTTTTAAGATACGTCAGCAAGTTTAGAGTAGGTTCAGTTTTGTTCAATAAAATGTTAAATTGCTTATAACTAAATAAACAAAAGAGCTAGACTCATTCAAAGGGATTTTTTTTCATAACTTAAGCCTTAAAGTACTCTATCATAATATGGCACCAGCCGGTCACAAAAGTAGGTACCTGTTACAATAGTTACATATTGTAATAATATTACTATATGAGTTATAGTTATAGTTAACTATGTAACTTTATTTTATCTTAATCTACGCAATCAGGTATGGTAAATTAACAATTAGTCTTCAAAATTTCAATTTTAATTTTACCCATTACTTGTACCAATAAAAAATTAAAATTATTATTTTTTTTTTTTTACTAGTTATTGTAATATTTATTATGTACCATTTATGACAGGATATAAATATAAAACGTGGCTTACTCAGTAGACTTTCAAATTTTCCTCTGTAAGTTTATCATGGTATTGAAAATTATTATTTTTATAGTTTATAAACCGTTAAATAGGTATACATGGTAGAAAATATGTGTTATTATATTATTTACGACATTCTGTGGGACCTATTATAAGACTATATTTATTTATATATATATATATATCAGTAAAACACATACATTTATGCAAGAAGCACTTTTTATTTTTATTAATAATGCATTTCAGTGTCCCTTTTTTTAAGACGATAATAATATAGTATTCGACAAGGGCGTAAACGATTCAAAACTGTAGACATGAACAGCGCGTGGCGGAGGGACATTACTATTAAGTATAATGTGGTTCATGAATTTTAAACGTAGCTTATTTATAAAATCTCATTTACCTGATTAACATAAAAGCCAGAGCGTAAACTCTGGAGGTGCAGATCGTGACTCCCCCATGACCCCCAGGCCATCAGCCCCACAAGCTATCTTCTAAAAGATTAATTGTAGACCGTAAAATAAAAAACAAGGTTCTACTTTGATAACAAAAGTCATATTACCCAGGGAAATATTCGTCTGTTTTTGTACGTGTTACAGTCAAAGACGCAGTAACGTCATAGTCTATAGCCAATATTGTATACCTATGGCTATATTTTACAAGACAATAGACAAAGTTAGTATAGGAATTAACATAGGTAGTCAATGTTGATAAAAACTTATATTTTATGATTATGACTTATAATATTTACATCCTTGACTAGGTAATGAGTAATGACGTTAAAAACTAAAATAAGACATTGATGTTATTTAAATATGTCAGTATATTATAGTCAACTGCTATTCACGAAGTGTTATTTTTTTTCCATAAATCTCTAAGTGGGTATATTTTTATATTTTAAATTCTAATTTTTAGGACAGAGATCCAACATATTCCGTAGGTACCTATGATATTTAATTTTTTTATTAATGTTAACTTTTAGAATTAACTTATAATTCACCAATATAATGTATACACATTTTGAGGAGAATTATGAGCTCTACCACATCGGGTACTTTAGTTTAACTCTTACGGTTAACCCTATATAATGAAAGTTCTGAAAACTTGCTCTGCGAATATTTTACCATTCTTGTGACTTAATTTTTAAGACTTTTTGCAGCCTTTTGTCTATGATTCATTATTTACCTCTTACTTAAATCCAAACTTTCACAATAAATATTATAATCTATTATAACAAGAGTAATATTATGACATAGAATTTCATTATCACAGAGAACTCCACGTGTTTTCAAGTTTATGACGTTCACCAGTCACCAGATAGTCGCATGTAAAAATGACAATAATATATTGTGGAATTTTCCTTATTGCGTTATGCAGTACTAACTATAGCACCTATTTGCTATTTATAAATATTTAATACCGATATCAAAAGATATAGATTTATGATTCGAAGGTCTACGCTGCAGACAAATTGCGTATACAATCCAACACAGGCGCCCACCAACCGGTCTGGCCGGACCAGCAGTACAACTTTAATCAGCAGTAATTAAATCATTCTTTGTATTTATAATAAAGTATAAGTTTATTAAATGTGTTTGTTTTTTTTTTTTTTTTTTTTTCCTGTTTTAACCGACGACGCCGCGGGATCTGCTTTCGCATTGCTTCCGCGGCGCCGCCAAATTAAATGTGTTTGTTTACTTTATTATACTAAAACCATTATATTCAGGCTACTGCGTCATTGCCGATATATTTTACGAGATGATACTCATAAATTCCAACTTAGTGAAGTGTCGTATTATTATTATGCCTTTCTTAAAATAGAGTTGTTCTTGAATGTAAAAATTTAAAATATTTGAATTTTAATGAACATTTGACTATCTTATTGTTTTTTTGTGCCCAGCATACTTTATCTGAAGATTGTGACAACTATTAATTGTCTTATTATACTATTAGACTATAATTAAAGCGCAAAGTTTATAAAATTAATATTTTTTGAATTAGATACTACATAATACCAAAAATCGCTTATAAAAAAAATTGTAACCGTATTTTAATATAATTTAGTTATTGACATTTCGGAAAACCAAAAATAATAGACACTTTGTTTGGTGTGGGGGGGATGGTTATTGCCTGATTTATATTGTAATAATATTGTTCTATTTTATTTAGACAACCATTGAAATTATTGATACTTGTTAGTCATATACCTAAACCTACTTTTTTACCTGTGTTGTAGTTGTGTCTTGTATACACATTTAGTGCAAGTATTGATTATTTAGTAAAAACAGATTAATTAAATTTAAAGATTGCCATTAAAAATAGTTGCTCATTAAAAATAATATTCCTATTACGTCGCTAAAAATAATTTAATTAAGAATAACTGTATATTTAGGGTTATATAGGTGTATATAAAATATATTATATTATATACGTACATAAAGTACCCATTTATGTCGAGTAATGTTTTTTAAAAATTAATTTTGTTTTCACTTCATGTCAGGTATTTATATATACGTGTATATAAAAACGATTTACAAAAGAATTATTCTTTGGAGGACCCCTAACTTGGCATAATGATAACTTCTAAATGTATATCATAATTCCTAACTCGTTGCTTCCGGTTATT
Source organism: Macrosiphum euphorbiae (assembly GCA_949089665.1). Taxonomy (NCBI): domain Eukaryota; kingdom Metazoa; phylum Arthropoda; class Insecta; order Hemiptera; family Aphididae; genus Macrosiphum; species Macrosiphum euphorbiae. The sequence continues at coordinate 97,018,541 of CARXXK010000001.1, read as the reverse complement.
AATATAGCTTTGATTCGTATAACATGTCTACAAGTATAATACTAAAGATGTAAGAAAATCACAACAAATTGTTTAAAAACATCTGCAGTTGCTTTATAAATATTGTATAGGTACAATACAATTCATCACCCACCTAAAGGTTTAATACCTACTAATTTCAATTGTTTATTTTTACGATGATTAACTTTACTTTTTATTGTTTTGTTGATAATATAATAATATAATATGTCAATAGCCGGAACAATTGTCCACATTAAATTAATGCAAATTTAAGTTTACGTACGTCATAACTGTCATAACGATGAATGTACGACATTCTACGACCTATTATACCAATTTTTTTTTTTGTTACAAAATATTGATTTATCTGTATAATTTTAAATGTGGTTTCCACTTAAAATAAGAAGGGATTTATTCTTTAAAGTATATATACTTAAGAGCTTCTTAATTCTAACGACATTAAGCTTACTGTCAAAATGATCTTCTTCAACGAGTTACAGTAGTTACACCATTATTATTGTCATACACTATGGTATGTCTATATAATAATACGAATTATTTCCAATTAGGATTATGTATGATTATTTACAACGTTTAAAGTAATTATAGTTTATCAGAAACTCGAGTTTTAAAATCCGAGTTGAAGTTAATGCATTTTTGGCGAATAAATGATGTGAAGGTGGGCTGCAGCAACATTCAATATTTCAATGTGAGGTGTATAAGCGTGATGGATCATTAAAAAATGTATAAACTCACTTTTTCATTGTGCTTGAGGTATGTGGGTAAGTTGATGACCGACCGGAAACAAGTGTTGTCGTCGGGTAGCCGGCGCACACCGTCGGTCATTGGACTGCGGACGGTGGTGGTGACACCGGTCAGCCTGTACTCGGCGCACTGAGCTTCTTTCACCATGCGCCTGTATTGCTCGACTCCTGGATACTGCATGAGTGCGTCTACATCCGGTTCGGACGCGATCAGATCGATTCCCTTAGTCCGTCCAGTGGATGGAGTGTCTGTTTCGTTCTCGACCCCTACCACCGGGCAGTGATCGACGATGGACTCCTCGGTGTCAGTCCACGGTTTGGCGGTGACGACTCCGGAGTGCCCACTGGTGACCGCAGGTTTCTTCTGTTCAGCGATCAGCCAGTCGGGGTCTCGCATCAAAGCACCACACACGCAAAAGTTGAAAAACGTGCCAGCTAACAGAAGTACGGTGCCCCGCCAGCCGTACTCCTCGATCGAGTATTGGGTCATCGGTGCATATAGAAACGTGCCGATCCCGGTGCCACACGCACCCAGCCCGGTGGCTAGGGTGCGCTTCTTGTCAAACCAGTACGCGATGCTGACCACGGCCGTCACGTAGCATAGGCACAGGCCTAACCCAGAAAGGAATCCGAAAGTGAAGAATACCATCTCGATCGAATCGGCAAATGACGATATGATGAATCCCAGGCCTGAAATTACACCTCCCAGGATGGTCATCTTCCGACACCCAAACTTGTCGACTAGTGCGCTTCCCACCGGGCCCAGGATCAGTGGCACGGCCATGAAAAGGCTACCGATCCACGCCGTCTTGGACTTGCTCTCTTGGAACTCCTTGAGGAACTCGATGTATAGTAACCCGAATGAGAAGCTGATGCCATCCGAGATGAGGCAGATCATCAGTGAAGCAAATACCACCATCCAGCCCCAGCCGCCGTCTGGTATTTTAGGCTTACGAGTCATAGTTGCTGTCGACGCACCGTCATCGTCGTCGTCAGCGTCCGCTTCGTTGTCGTCCACTTCATCCACCCCCCCGTACCGGACGCCACCATACGGCACAGACTCCACCTGGACCGATACTCGCTTTACAGTGCACGGCTGGTCGCTAGCAATCACCCGTTCCCGGCACAGATTTTTGAGAAAGCCGTCCAGATAATCGTCGTACTCTTCGCCACCCCCGGGAGTGGCACAGTCATCGTCGTCGTCGTCGTTTCCGGTCGCAGTCGTCGCCGCCGCCGCCGCCTCCGTCTCCGTCTTCGCCACCGCCGCCGGGTCGCGTCCATCGTCGTCCGCTTCCATAAATCCACAAGAGACGATTGGATCGCAATTCGACTAATGCGAGTGGTGGTCGTGGTCGTGGTCGTAGTCGTAGTTCTACGAGTCCGGCTACAACCGTGGTTCCAGAAATAATCTGTTGCGTTCCATCGTGGTAAAATACTAAAATAGCGCAATCCGATTACTCAGTGAGGACAGTGGTGGCAGTCAGTAGCCGTGGCGGTATCACTTCAACGTCGGTTACTCGCAACCAAATCCTACCCGTCGGCCAATTGCATGTCGTCACGGTATATGTCCACTCAGTAGAACGTGTTGTGGTTGTCGTCCCAACGTGGTTCATCAATGACCGACTTTTTACCAACAATTAGACAAACTAGAAGTCTGTTTATTGTTTATTAGCTGGCGATCGTACACTACAGACTCCCCCAACGCATTCTGGAAAATAAAAACAAAAATATACCAATTATTTTCAAGTGTTTAAACATTCAATGCATAGTTACGGGTTGAAACATACGTACTTAAGAGGACGCTACCCATACATTTGTTGTATATCACTAGTTTCAATACCTAGTGTGCTGTTAGTTTTGATACTAGAGTAAATTGACCTATAATAAAACTTTTAGGTAAGAACATTATCTGTGCTTAAGCGTTGCCGATTTTTTGAAATTTTCATTTTCAAGCAAGATATGGGTACATGAAATATCAAAAAAATTTAATGCTCATATCTCCCTTGAAAATTAAAATATAGAATAAAATCCAAAGCTTATGCACAGATAATGTTATTATCTAAAATATGTATAGTAGGTCAAATCACTCTATTATCAAAACTAACAGCACACTATGTCGTACGTGTGTAAGACGAAGACAACAAATGCATGGGTAGCATCCTCTTAAACTTAGTATGGTCGTATATAACATCTTAGTTTTCAATATACCAAGGGATTTTAGTTACATACAATTGTTAAATGCTATTACAATAACCTACATGGGGGGGAGGTTATTATAACTATAACGATATGTATGGGTATAATGTAAATATAATATAAATAAAATGTTCATGGTATAAATAGCTTACAATAATTAATATAAATATTTAGAAATTGTCATCGTGTGCGTAAAGTAATAATAATATACATATACGTAATGGTAAAAAGTTCATAAGAATAATATTTTTTGAATAAAAACAAAATAACTAAGGCTGTTGAAATTAAGAATATTATTTTTCGTTTAAAAACCCAATTTCAACTTCAAATTTCTATAAAAAAAATTGTCTATATATTTTTTAATGTTTTGATACGTCTAAACCGCCATAACAACAACTTATTAGGGACCTTGTTCTTAATTTTGAAGCTTTTTACTCTACGACAAAACGTTTTAAAATTCATATCATGTTTATGTTTTTATCTTCATTGAATTACAATAAAAAAAACAATAGATTTTGTCTAAAACTGGTTTTGCATACGAATTCCCAGTTTATTTTAGATTCTGAGCGGAGCGATGAATGTATTGGTTTTACAATGATGTATGTTTTTGTTTATATTTTTGTGTCTGTCATCACGTTTTAGGACAGTAAAAGTGCTTGGATTTTCTTCATCAGTAGCTTTTCTGATAGGAAAGTGAATCTAGTTGGTACTTTGGGGGGTCAAAAGTATAAATTTCCCAGTAGTTTTCACAAGCGCCGGGAAAAACAACATAAAAATTAAGGAAAAACGGGAATTTTTACGCAAAATTGGTTTTCCAAAAAATCGATTTTGGTTATTGGTGTAACTCTAAAACAAATGAACGTATATACATGAAATTTTCACTGGTTGTTAATATTTGCATTTTCTATACACGATAACATTTTCAAAATATTTTGATTTATTTTGAACTGTTTAGGGACATTTTCATTTTCCATTTTTTTTTAGTTTTTTTTCTAAAAATATCAATAAAATTTTATTTGTTGGTTGCGAAAGCTTGAAAATTTAATAGAAGGCTCCTAATATGTTGTTTCAAAGGCAGATGAAAAATATTAAAAATCCTTAGTCACAATTTTTTTTTATAAGCATTTAAAGTTCAAAAATTGACAAAATATGGAAAAATCACGAAAATTAGCAAATTATTTTGAGTTAAGAATTCGTAAAAATTTTTCTTTTTAAATCTAAGATTTGAAAATGAAACACAAGATTCCTTATAAGATTATCTACCTTTATCAATAAAAAAATCTCTACCGGACAGTCAAATTAAATTTTTATGAGCGTTTGAAATTCAAATTTTTACAACATTGGATTTTAACTCGATTTCTCATGTAGCGATTTCCTTATTTTGTTGTAATTCAAAAACGAATAACTGTAGATACATGAAAATTTCACTGAATGTTTATATTAGCATTTCCTATACACCATACAATTTTGAAAATATTTTGACTCTTTTTGCGCTGTTTACGGACATTTTCAGTTTTCAATTTTTTTAGTTTTTTTTTTTATAATTGTCAATAAAATTTTATTTGGTGGGCCAAAAAGTCTGAAAATTTAATACAAGCTTTCTTATATATTGTTACAATATCAGTTGAAAAATTTTAAAAATACATAAGCACGATTTTTTTTTATAAGCATTTAAAGTTGGAATTTTGACAAAATTTATCAAAATCTCGAAAATTATCAATCGTTGGAATTAAAAAATTATAAAATGTTCAGTTTTTATAACTAAGAGTTGAAAATTTAAAACAAAGATTCTCTTAAATAATTCATACTGTAACCAAAAAATCTAAAAAATATATAAACACACTTATTTTTTACAGACATTTTAATTTCAAATTTAGACAAAATTTCATATTTAAACCAAGAATTACGATTTTAGTTATTTGGTTGTGATTGTATAATATTATTCGTGGGTACTTGAAATTTCTAAAGTAATCTACTATATATATATATATCTATGATAGTATCAGGGTTTGTTGTTGGTGTATAACGCGTTATAAGTACCTAATGGATATTGTGATATGATTAATTTGGAATTCATTATAGGTCAATTTTTTTTAATACCATAGATATGTATTATGTATATAATATGTCTTATACCTAGAAGGACATACCGTCTCCGCTCAGAATCGCTTTTCTTATACAATGATATTATATCATTGAATTCAAATTTAATACCATCCATTATACATTATACAATGACCCACTTGTAACCTACTGTACACCAGAGCGACACCCACTTGCCCACCTTTTTTTTTTTGTTTTTACCAATTATTTTATAAAGTAGCGATTTGTATTACTTTTTACCCCTCGAGAGTATCAACAAAATGTTCCGATTTTCCAATACTCAGAATCAAAATAAACCTATAAACTATAAACCAAAACGCTATAACCTATAAATCAATGGAAAAATTACATTATAATATTTTATAATTACGAGTGTTATGTGATAGTATTCACAGTAAATTTATCACGGATGTTACATATTTATATATATTATATATACGATAAATTATAATATTTTCAGCCATCGCATCCGTTGCAACTCGTGTCTTCGGCTTGTAGGTAGCCTCTAACCGGTTAACCTTACCAGCAGATTTTAGGTACACCAAAATTATGAACGAAAATAGGAATAATAATTTATTATTTTATCATAAAATTTATAAACATCGGTTTGTGTAAGATTAAATAAATACAAATAATGAATTTGCACGTTTGGCCGAAAAATATAAAATATGCCGAAGGTCACCTTTTATTTATTTTTTATTTTCAAAATATTGCACACCATAGGTTTATTTTTATTTATATAAATTCGTCATAATCTTAAGCATACATGTAATATTATACGTGTATTATTTTAAATAATCGTTAACCGACAACTCAACAGTATATTTATTTGTAAATGTTTATTTAATGTCCAATGTCTTACCCAAGTGATTTTAATGATCATATTATTATTATATATCACTTGTATGAAAATAAATGGCGCTTATAGTACAACAAATATTGATGAATTTCCGAATAGATTAAAGTCATCTGATATACTAGGTTATTTCAGTATGTATAATTTGCATCATACTAATGTATTTAATTATAAACAGGTGATATTTAGATAATTAAATAAAATTATAAGTACCTACATGATTAACTATGTTAAGTTGTTATTTAGATAATTATTATTTGATATAATTGTTCGAAATAGCACATTAAAATAGATTATTATCGTTGATAAACAATTTGTTTTCAGTTATTTGATATTAAATAATTCAAACATTTTTAACGAGCAATAGCAAGTAATAATTAATAACTAGCTAGGTAACTATAGCCAATTCGTATAACCTTAAATTATGTTATAAATTATAATTTAGGTATAATTGATATTAAGTCGGATGTCCACTATACATGTAGGTGTGTACGTGCATACAAATCCTTTGCTGTGATTGGTTGGTTAGGTTAAGTTACCACACGGTTAACCACGACCGTGTTGTTGGACATAGCTGAACATTTTTCATGTACACGGCAAACGTGTATAGTGGAAATCCGCCTTTATACGTAATATAATATAAAATTTACAAAACTTTGTGAGAGTTTCAATTGTATTAAACATTAAAAAAATTTCATACAATCCACAATAAGTGGATGAGTATAACTATTAACCATTACGTAGTCCCATTGCATCTGGTTAGTAAAAACATTAATACCTAATCGAAAGCAATAAAGAACGTATTAATCACATTAATAAATGATAACAATACTCTACATCACACAGAGATACAGGATGAGCTACTGTGTTCCATTCCTCCTTCCCGTAAGGATAACTCATCTAAACGCGTTGACCTACTCTTTAGAAGTTAAAAATTACTTTAGCGTCACTATAATGTTGTTTATTACCGAAACCTTCCAGATTCACCCTCCGAACATCCTCAATAAATTTCCACTACTATCAAATTCATAAACGCTGCCCAACTGCAAAACCAAATCTAAAAATAATATATCTCTTGTTATAAAGCCTATAGGCAGTGTCATTAAGAGTTTATATTACACTGAAATTGAAACATAACATTTTTCGTCCAATTGTCCCATACCACCGAAAGTTTAATAATAAATAGTGATAACAATAATTAGGTATTTAATCCAAACAATGATGTCTTTAAGTAGGAACCTATAATTCTATTTTAATGACATTCATATTATGTCTATAATGACTATAATTTAGAATAAAAATGTATTGTGATTTATCATTTGACTAAGAGGGCGGTTTGCGTTAGGGCGAATTGCCTTTTTACCCGTATAATAAAAGTAATGTGTTTGGGCGAGACAAATTCGGTTTAGACAAATTCAAAAAAATAGAATATTGTTAAGAGAATATGGTACCAATTCCAAACTTGGTTTTTGGATTAAACATTTTTTTGGATTACCATATTTACCATCCAATGAAGTAGGCGATGATTTTATGGAACTCATGCCAATTGCTCCAAAAACTCAAAACATCATCGAATTTACAGATTATATACTTGATACATATATTTCAGAGGAGGCTATTTTCCCTCCTTATTTAAGGGCAAGAAAACCTGGAAATGATCCAAACATAACAAATGGAGCCGAATCATTCCATGCAAATTATAATTCCCAATTGTATTCATCGCATCCAAATGTATTTCAAGTAATTAATGTGTTACAACAAATTCAAGTAGAAACTAACACAAAATGCAATGCTTTAAATAAAAATATTTACAATATTCGACGAAAAGTCATATTAGAAAAACAAGAATATTTAAAAATATGCTGGGATAAGTATATATCAGGTGAAATTAAGCTCTTAGAGTATATATTATAACGTATGGGAGTAAAATTCCCAGGAAAAAAAATGTAGTAAAGAAAAAACAAATATATTTTTTCAATTTTAATTATATTTTAACTTCATTTTTAAAAAATCTAAATCATTTCAATTTTTAATTACACTCGCACACACATAAATAAACAATCCATTTTTAATCATACCCGTGGAATTCACGGACAGTCCCAAGTCTGTCAAAATGAGAGGGAAAATGGATACAGCATCCCAGGGTATTAAAAATAAATAATAAAAAAATGGTCGCCCAAACGCATTACAATGTTTAAAAATCACTCGCCCAAACGCGCATTATGCTAAATTGCCCAAACACATTGCAATTTTTAAAATTCGCCCAAACGCGTGACGCCCGACTAAGATAAGTAGCACATTTTACGATTTTAGTATATATTTTCCCGTTTAGCACACAATAATAAAAATTAAAATAAAAGAAAAATACCCTAGTATAGTTGATGTTAATTAAAGAAAAATTTAGGTACATATAGTTATCGGCTAATCGCATTCCATTTTTTCCATAATTCTAATAATTGAATGGATCAGTATAAAGTTACAATTATAATAATAATTAAATATACGAATAAATTGAATTGGGCTAACATTCGACGTTTCGAATTATTTCAAATAATACGCGTTCGTCATAACTCATAGAGTCTATAATCAATACGTTTAAGCTTTATGTACCTATAGCTTATGGAGATAATATTATGCACATAAAATATTAAGTATAAATATGTATACCAACGTTTCGTTACCTAATTACAATTATTTAAATTTAAATGCCACAAATTATTATTTTAATTGTTAATTATTCTAAGTGATTAAATTAATAGACCAAAGCGCTTAACCAGTCGCCACACTAATGATAATATTATAATAGGTATATAACATATACGAAGATAATACGTATGTTATATAATTAATAATGCAATGTAACAACTACAAGTACAAAGTTCATTATGTTTATTATTGATACGTACCTAGTAACGCGTGGTACAATATAATATGACTATATACCGTCATAGGTGATTTTAATGTTATAATATAATGATATAAAAAAAAACTAAACCGAACACTATAATAATATTGGTTTCAATGAGATAGGTTTTCCTGTAATATTACCTATGCAATAAGATAGGTCTGTTTCAAATTCTGAAGAACCTACGCCCTAATAAACTAGATACCTACATAAACATATTATATTATTCCTATACTCATAAATGTTACTAGCCCCCGATTTACCAGAAGAAACAGCAGGGATTCAATTCGGCTTACAACAGAAATAATATAGATGAAAACCGTTATGATGTAAGTAAGATGTGAATTATTGCGAATCGGACACAAAAGATTTAACGGGTTATAGAGGACATAAATCGTAAAATGTTGCTTTTAACGTCACGTCGTATTGTTTCCCCCGTGTCAAGGAAATTTTGACGATATAGAGTACTTATACTTTATATTATGTTATATTGCCAAAAAACCATAGCTGACACTTTTTTTGCTAGAATAAAATTGGGATAAATATAGTATGTAACTTTACTATACTAACTATATAGCTGTACTTCGCCTGGATTGATTACAATTAACCTATCTTTCTATCGTTTTCTGTTTTGCTTCAGTTTAAATATAATATAATATAAAAATAATAAATTATTACTATGATTAATATTGTATGATTTTGCCCTCCTTAATTTTGGTCATATTTTTTATGTACAAACCAAAAAATGGAGACAGACGACAAATTCGACGTAATTCTAATAAATTAGTATAATTCATCTCTGTATGTTTATTGCTTATACATAAACAATATGTCCAGAGTTAAGAAAGCAAATCATTTATAAATTGTAATAAACTATGTTCATAAGTACCTACTTTATTTTAATTTTTAGGTTTTTAGTATGCCTGCATATTTGTATTAATTATTTTAATAGTAATATAATATGTAACCAATGGCAACCATTGATATAAACAAAAAAATATTCGATTATTTTGAGCCCTATAGCAACCTAAAGTTTATAATAGTAGGTAGTTGAAAAAATAAGTTACAAATACCCACCGAGCCTCAAGGAATCTATTGATATAACTTTTATTGAAAATGGTCAAATTGTTTTTTAGATATACTTGTAGTAATATACAATTACAATATGCATAATAGTCTAGACACGAATCGTGATAATAATACATAATAATTCTATTATCAGTCATCCTTAAATAACGCATCTACTTTCGATCCACCGCATATAATCGACAATCCGCTATCTATCCGTTTTCTTTAGAAAAATTGTTTTGTTCACGAGAACTACGCGATTACGATTATAATATTATAACTTTGACATTTATTGTGATTGTAATACGAATTTATTTAAAAGATTATTTCATATACCTTTGGTAAATGTTGGGATTTCATTTTTTAGAGACAACAATATGATATTGTACATAACTGATTCCCACGTTGCCGATACATTTTTCTCAGATATTTTCCTCAAATATATTATGAGTTATGACGTCATATAGTTATTTAAATCAAATTGTTTTGCATTATGTACTATTAACGCACTCGCTGCAACCGCTCAAACATTGGCGTCGCCGAATTGGCAGGGTTGAAATGGCAAAATCGACATCGACAAAAAGGTCCGTTCCCTCGTGCAAGTATAAATCAATACCGTTATCGTCATGTTATTAATTCCTGTGCGGTATACCGTATGGACCTTTGGTAAATCACCTTTCATCCCGATTAAACTGGGGATATATATTATGTGTACTTAGTACATGTACAAAGTGCATCACCGCATCAATAATATAAACGATAATATTATAAAATGGGTTTTACTAAATTTAAAAAAATAAACAAATTATTATAGGTGCACTTGTGATGTTGAATATTCACGGGTAGTATATTTGTTGTATAATACACTTTCATAATTTCTGTCCGAACAAAGGGTTTGTACACGCCTATAAGACGAATATTTTAATAATATCATTGTTGTTTCAATCCCCTCTCCAAACGATACAGGTACCTATTTGGTTAATTATATTTTATTCTACGATTGTTATCCACTTAATATAATATAATGAATAATAATATAATAATTATCAATTAAAAAAATAGTAGGTTTTCAATATTACGGTCAAACGATTTCATATTCTCGCACCGAGTAATTAAAATGTTAAGAATACAAAGAACAATACCATATAATGATACATACATCCATCGACCGCCGACAGAAATGAGTACAATTGCAGGAAGCAAAACAAATTTAAAAATCATAATACGAAACAAAACCCATAACAATTATAATTATAATGATATATAATATTTGTTTTAGCGTGAGAAAAGCGATTAGGCGTGAACTCGTTTTAAAATTAAAACAAATCTTTGTGCGTGCCCGATTCATTATAATAGTATAATACACTTATCATTGTATTAACTATCAATACTTAGTATAATATGTGTACAATAAAATAATAGTATTGAAGTTTTTCCGTGTACAACGTTCAGTCGTTGACAAAATCATTTGTAATCATAAAGTTCGGATTATCTGCATCACGCGACGTCAACAGCTGATAATCCTTTGAAAAACTTTTTCGCTCAGCACATAATACCTATAATAATTTACGCACACAGATTTTTTATGTGGGTTATTACGGTTTTTTTTTGTCCAGATTCGTCTATTTTTTTCGAGTCTGTGTTTTTTCACCCGCGCCGTCTGAAGGGTGAATATTAACGGGCGCGCTTTCGACTCCCGAATTCGAAGTAACTAAACGACGTAGACGATGATAAATTATATGTACACCGATAATCGGGTTGTATATTATAAAGCTGCTATACATCGAACTCAAGCGACCGATCAATCGTTCAAAATACGTTAAGGAGATTATTATTAATTACCACTCTGTCTCTAAATATACAAGTATCTATACAATATGCCATTATTTTCACAACACCTTATTTTTGGGTGCACCACTAGCTACTCTCCGAATCGTGCATATTATGTCTATGATTTTTTAATATTAGTTTATTTTGAGTATATCGGCCCTATATTATTTAGTTTTTAGATGATCGCTTTTCGTTCAACTGTATGAAAAATGTCATGAGTCATGACACTACTATCGTGTTTAGAACGGCACAAGAAATCCGTTTACTTCAGTCCCGATGCTGACTGGCCGTACCGTAAATTATGATGTTATGCATATACTGCTGCAGTAGTAGTATTTACATAAATATGTTTTTGGGATGAATACAAGATCAATTAATGTTTCTGACCGATTTTTCGTGAGGTTTTCGTTGTCATGGTTACTTGTTGACAAAAACATAATATCTAAGATTCATATTCAAAAATATTGAGTGGCGTGCTATGGTTTTGTATGTTATGCGTCATACACGCATCGCCGCCTCTGACCTCGGACCATCCCAGCTGTTGCTTCTTTTTCTTCAGCTGACTTCGATGGCCGTTCTGACGGGCAGCGTGGACAGGCGTTACGACCACCACTTGCTGGGAACGAGCCTGGTGTGGAACAGTTCTTACGACCCACGAGCTGTCATCCACAGTCGGTTCCAGATGACCCGAGCCGGGCGCGTGTTAGTCGTGTCCCCACGCTTCCGGCCCGGGGTCCCGTTCACTTTGGGCTCGTTCCGAACAGCTGGGAGCGGGGATAAGTGTGTCGTCGAACCGGATGTGCTGGCACTGCCTTCCACGACACAAGCTCACCTGGCCGAAACTCGGATACCGTCGGCCAGCAAAGACTCGTCCCCGGCCCCTCTCGTCAACGTCATCGACCTCAGCATCGAAGACATCACTGACGTGGTGTGGCTGTTGGACGTGGGCTTGGTGGACACGATGACCGGCAGTCCAAGACGTGTTGCCCCGGCTAAGGTCGTCAGGCTGGAAATCGACGACGATCAGGACCACCGAGGACCCCCAAAGGTATATATGACCACTATACCGTTATTATGCCGTACTCGCACCACACCGTATAATGCATTTTTTCAAGTGTATAATCATTGAAATTTGTCGATTTTTTTTCGCAGTCGTCGTACAAGACGTTCGAGATCAAGACAGCGGCGGCCGATACCGCGGACGATTGCAGCGAGGCCTCGTCGTGTCTGCAGTACATCTTGACGTACCGTTCGCGGACTGGAGAACGCAACCATTACGCTTTCGTGTCGGACGCGGCCCGGAGTACGGTGCTGGTGCTCAACACGGATACGGGAGCCCAGTGGGCCATGGACTTTCCACAAAAGGCGACGGGACACGAAGCGGCGCCGCGGGACATATTGTTCATGGTGCTGCTGAGGATGGCCAACGGTCAGACATGGCTGTACACCACGTTCATGTCCGGTTGCAAAGTGTTCGCCGTCGACCTCGAGTACATCGATCGGTGTACGTTGGACGGGGCCCAGCCAGCGATCGTCGAGATAGGACACAAACCGTACCGGATCACTGTGCTCGGTACGGACACCGGCAGCCGCATGTACTTCCGGCGGCCCACCGAGAACGAGATATGGGCGTGGGACGCCAACTATGGCCCATTTCACCCTCTCGGCTTCAAACTGGTGTCCAAGGGCACAGACTGCAGAGCACCGGTGCACGTGGCCCCCGGCTACGGTGGGTTCGTTTACGTGCTCAGGAACAACTTTGCCGACTATGTGCTCAAAAGCACCGGTTCGATGGGTGCTTACAGCCTCATACACCCTGTGATCACGTTGCCCTCGTCCTGTTCGATATCCACGACTACCGCGGTGCCGTCCAAAGCCGATGTTTGCTAACTTGACCTGATATTTTCGTCGACTCCAATAACTATATAATTTTATATTTTCGCATTTCGCTTTTTTGCACAATTTGAATCGTCAATATAATCGGTCTACATTTTCTCCCATCTTTCGTTTATAATATTATATAGTATCTAGAATACACTCCAACTCGATGTCCTACAGGCAATGTAGGATATCCAGGAACGATAACTGTGGTAGGTTATTATTGTAACTGAACCGTGCTTTATAAACACCGATTTTTAAGTAAATAAGTTATATACTCCGGCCCACGAGAGATCAGTACTACTATTCGACCAAAACTCTTCCGATTTCGCGCATCTCCCACTCAACCAACAACAGCTTTTCGGCGACTGTCGGTGTCGGTCGGCAATTGCGACGATTGCGGCATTCCGGCACATAGTGGGGAAAATTGGGCTCTGCACCGTCATTCTGCTTGCGCGTGACGGTACTGATCTCTCGTGGGCCGAAGTATAGCCATTAATATTATATACATAATAATTATTATAACTTCATAATATTAATATTAATATTTACACCGTATTATGAGGCCTTACCATAATATAATAAATACAATTTCGGAATTTCATAGGTTCTTTTTTTGATAACATATTATTGTTCTAACTGTAAAAAATCTTGTTGTTAATCTAATAATTACTCTACATCATTCAATTTATAATATTTGCATAATATAATAAACTGATTTACAAGCGGTGAACAACTATTAAAATAATATCATCTCTATTATGTTGTGTTGTGTAGATCAAAGGTTCAAAGGCTTTTTTTTTATGCTTCACTTAAGCGTATTACGAATTAGTCATATACTTGCGACTAATGACTAACGTTGCCTCTTGAAATGATTTTTTACTCAAAATATTATCCCATGTGTCGCATAATATAATAGTTAATTGAAATTCAAGAACTGAAATAACTAATAATGATACTGACTGTACACACTATAAGTACACATACCTACTTAATATAAGTAGGTACTAAAACATTCAAGTCGTATTTTGCATGACAGTTCAAGTGTGTTTGGAAAAAATTAAACGAATACATTTGTATAGATATTTATGATATTTTATATCGTTTTATATTTTATAGAATAATAAAAAATGAATAATAATATATTATCATAAAAAATTTTCATTCTACTTTTGATTGTGGTAATAATTGTCATTGAAAAAAAATCTTTGGACGTGGTGTAGTGGGTCAAATTATTGGCAATCGAACAATTCGGTCACGAGCGGGAGCCCGATATTGAGTGGTTGACCATAATTTTGTTATCTATTGAGTATTTAATATTTATACCTAAGCGCCTATCAAGCAGCAAGCACTTACAATCGGTAGAAAAATGTTGTTTATAGTCACATGAATCTTTTTAAATCGATTTTAAATCGATTTTGGTATCGTTGATGACAATCGATTTTCTCTCTTACAAAAAGTTAGTAGATATATATTAATACGACAGGAAATTATGCAAAACACGATGAATATCGCAATGAAACTTGATTATAGTGCAGACGATCCGTCTGAAAAGTGCCGGGAATGTTTTTCGAGTGGTTTTAGCAATTAAAAATATAAAGGAAAAACCGTCTTATCGAAATATTTTACGCTTATTGTGGACTAAAACATTTTTAATATCGCCATAATAACACGTCTTATCCGAGATGCGTCCCACTAAATAGGTCAATCGTTTTAATTATTTTTTTCCAAGAATACCTATATATACGTATAGTGAATAACAGTGATGATATTGATTTGTTAATAACTATCACGTTCATCATGGAGATTTCATATCGTATCTCTACGGAAGATGATCAATTTATAACATATTATTAAATAATTATTAAACAAATTTTATTTTCAGAACATTCACAGACGTCATTATTTTTGCCTAATACAAAGCTGGGCAAGTAAGTAATTTTTTTCAACTAGTTGAAGTTAAGTTACTTTAATAAAAAAACTAAGTTAGAATATAAGTTAGTTCCTGAAACTGGCCAAATTTCTAATTTAGTTAGAAGTTAGTTTGGTGAAAATAGTAACTTAAGTTAGAGTGGAAGTTAGAAGTTATTTTTTTTTATAGATTAAAACCCTTTTTGTTGAAATGTAAATAATAAGTTATTTAACTTAAATTATTGATTAAAACTGAAAAATTGAATTAAACACCTAGGTAGTAATTTGATCAAAATGTTCTAATTTGGTAAGTAATAATTTCAATTAATTGGTATTAGTATATCACTTATCAGTTATTGGAAAATAAAGGGTGAAACAAAATAAAAAAAATATATAACAGTATAACAACTTAAAATATTAATTACAATTAAAGTATTCATTTTGGAATGAAAAAAAAAATAATAACTAATTAGTTTTTTTTCTAACGAGTTAGATTAGACCATTTTACACATTAGATTCAACTAGTTAAGTTACAAAGTTAGTATGAATTAAAATTAACTAGTTAACTTTAACTTTTTAACTAGTTAGTGCCCAACTTTGGCCTACTATAATATAATATTATAATATAGGTACTACAATCATTGCTTAAAGGAATCTATATAAATTGTAAATGATATTACCTTCGTTACAGTACCTATCGATTTACATATTTTCTAAAGGTGGGATTCAAAAATGCTGATATTGTGTCGAATGACTTTACATTTGAAAGCAATGATAAATCTTTGTACTCGAAAACGATTCTGAATGAATCTCAGCTTATCCAAAAGTGATTGTCACTATAATAATACACGTCTTGTCGGTCAAGATTTACCTAAATCCACAAAGCATAATATATTTTTGCAAGATTTCAAAATATATTATCTATAAACCATAAAATTACCTATCACTATAAAATAACAGTAAAATAAAAATGGAAAAAGCACAAATCACATCAAAACCACAATAAAAACCATAGTAATATTATCTTTGCTCTGAGTCTAAATCGTTCATTTGAGTAAAATAATAAACTAATACTAAAAATATTTGTCTTTCTGTGATTTTCACAGCTATATAATAATATAGGTAGATATTATATGCATAATATAGGCGCACCTACGTTTTGTTTTAACAATCCCGCAAAAACGAGTTGTTTCAACTGTTTTTGGCGTTTGTTCAAATCATATAAAACAACTAACAAGCAAAAAATCAAACAGACATGGACGTTTAGTGGCTTAACTTTATTTACCTACATAATATATATATGCCACTGGACACTATATTTTCAGCTGTTATTTAAAAAAATTTATTTAAAAAAAAATCAATAAATAACACAATTAAGGTAGTAAGTAATTACATAATATTCTTAAAACGATTAAATAAAACCCTTTATTACGTTATACCTATAGCATAGATTTTATTCTACTCACTAAGTCTTAATTTAAATATACATTTTTAAATATTTAAAAAATTAAAAGCACGTTCACAAAAAAGGAATTTATCATTATTTAGATACAATTAGTATACATTTTGTTTTCACTAAATTAATTAAAAAATTGTTTAATCAAATAAAAACCTCGTTATTTTAAGTGATATTTAAGCATAAACGTCAACGTAAATTATAACTATCCTTTTTATTGTAATCACAGATGATTTCATAAATCCAAAATTCAATTTTACAACTAGATTTATAGTTGTAATAAAATTACATAAAAAACGTATAATAACCTACCTAACAAATAGTTACATTTTAATATAATATACAAAAACGAATAGCCCACTTGGAAAAAGCAATTAGTGAATATTTGTTTAATTTTTTATTTGATTGTTGTTATCTAATGATAACTTGCCGTTTTAAATAGGTGACAGTAAATTCGAATAATATATACTATTATGTTATATACTTATATACACTAAGGTCCAATAATAACAGTGACTTTTGAACCAATAAAATTAAATATACAATATTGCATTGCTGTATTTTATATTTATATATAATTTATATTTTTGTTTTAAGCCGTATATTTTAAATTGAAACCTATAAGCTAACCTAATAATAAATTATATAAGTAGCAATAATTGTTTAATAGTTCATACATGGTTAATATAAATGAACATATATTGTAAAATATGCATAGGTATAGGTGAGTATGACATTTATATTTACCTGTAGAAATAGTCTTAAATCACATATAGCTTAAACTAATTGACTGTTAGGGACGTTTAATTGAACGATTTCAATTGTTTAATATCACTCTAGGAAGAGGCGACCTTCGAATAATTCAACAATAATTATTTTCACATTCAATTAGATTATTTTTTTTTCGTCATAGAATGATTTAATGTGAATTATTTATACATGTTATTTTTTTCTGATTCATCACTCCTAGAGCGTCACCCAACAATATATCTAACTTATAAAATGTTCATCTCAAATACATAGGTAATATTATATTATGTAACATAAGTTTCTTCCGTTTACCTACAGTAAATTATAATAATATTATACCACTTGAAATTATTTGATTTTCATTTACACCTTGAGTTTGCAATATATTTCTATTATAATCTAGTGAATCATTTAATTTGTTTGTATTATTGTTTTTATTTTGTCATTATAACTAATAAAAAAATATGTATATAAACTTATATGTGTCAAATTAGTTGTGTATAGTTGTGACTATATCACGAAGACACGAACATAACGAAACTGTCATGTATAATATTATTATTTTTTTTAAAACGTATGTTTTATTGGTAAATTTTTGGTATATCACCTACTTTTATCACTGATATTTCTAATACTATATGTAAGTATTAATTTACCTACATTAAACTGTAATATATTGATTATAATTACCTATAGAATTTATTATTTACTTCTTTTATATGTGGAAAACTGGAAAACCTATGTCAGCCTATCAGGATCAATATTATTTAATATTTCTTCCTTATAATTCCCACTTTAATATATATATATATATATATATAAGTACTTATATGATGTTTGTGTCAATAAGTTAATAAGTACTTTAAACTAATGGATAATGACATTTATTCCATTTGTCGCATTTAAAAACCATGATAAATAAAAGGCCACCTACAGACAATACTAGTAAGTTGTTTAGACGAGAAGTTCTGAAAATTTAGTTTATTTATAGGGAAAATAAAATACAATTAGGTATAACCACACATATTATAATTTTGATACGTGTTCTTAAGTTATTATAAGTGCATCTAAAGTGTATTGATCGGTACCTATGTACATCTAGTAATCGCTAATCGGTATAGTAAATATTGTACATAATGTGCATTGTGCCGTGTGCGTATAACGAATTATATTATTGTCAAATTCTTTAATAATATTTTTAATATTTCTATTATTTTAAATAAATATTCATCACTAGATTTGAGGGTAATTTTATTTTAAAAATCAATAACAATAAATTATATGTTTAACACTTCAAACTATAAAAATGAAAAGTAAAATTGCATACGCCATGAAGTTTGCATGTGACAAGATTGATTTTTGAAAATTTGACGATCTTAGAAATAGTATACAATTTATACAACTAATAAATAAAAATGTTATGTTGCATAGGAAAACTCTGGAAATTGTTTACATTTTGTCGATTTATACGTGCATGATTTTAACATCAGATTGAATTGACATAAATACACAAAAAAATGAATTTCTTTATACAAAAATATAGAAAACCATTAATCTAAGACACCCATAATTATGCATCGTTCTTTAGGTTAAATTGTAACCTATATATGTTTTTATTTTATTTTTCGTAATATGCTTATCGATATTGATATGATATAATAATACTTAATAGGTAGTATTGAATAATGATTATGACCTTTCAATGATAACGATGATATTAATAATTGTACTTAAACCACATAATATTATTATGAACATGAACCATTAATTATTATTATTATTATTAAAATATGTTTTTGTTTATAATATGTTGAGTAAAAAATCAAAACAGTCAAAGGGTTATATTATATTAAATTTAAAAAATATCACAATCATGTTTAATAATAATAACCTTTGTTGCAAAAAAAATACTACATTTACACAATATAACATTTAACATATTATGGATATATAGGTAGTATATTTTATATATATTATATTAATATTAAAATAATTAATTAATTAAAGTAATCGATTTCATGTGTTATTTCACATGGGCCATTATTGAGGATATAATATATTATAGAGTTATTTTTGTGATTATATTATATTATACACACGATTATATTACGGAGTCTATAATAATGTTATAATGATGATATATTATACACCACAATAAATAATATATATACCTATGCAAGTACCAAGTGTGGTGTCCTATGTAATACTCTTATATTATCATAACATGTGGCAGATCGATATTTATGCATTATACATTTATACATAATATACTCTGTAGAATCGACCCTGTAATACCGAAATACCGAACGGGTTGTGGGAATGAAAATAACTTTAACTCGCCGATGAAAATTAGCATATCATTATATCCATGTAATTCATGCAGTGCGCGTTATATGGGTTTATGTCGTACAATATATTATTGTGTGCAGGTGCACAATTATTGTTTGATAATATAGGGTTATACACGTAGTCGCCCAATAACAGTAAGTACCTAGTCATACAGAAAAGCATAATACATTTTATGTATATTATAATATTAAAAACGGTATTTTGGGGCGGCAACGGCGAATACGATGTCGATGGCATGATCGAACGACCTGTTGGACCGGAGGCGTCCTCAAGTATAATTAAATCGCTTGGTATAAATATTCTGGAATATCATAATATAATATTGTTCCGAGCACGGCAAATGCGTTTGAAAGGTCATCGGATATTGATTTTCGTGTGGGTACGGCGCGCCGCTTGAAATCACCTGGGAGGTAAGCCGGCAGAGGATGATACGAGAGGAAGCGAATTGATGTACCAACAAAGTGTGACAATAATATTATGAGCGGACGCGGATGAAAACCAATTTTTGTAGAAACATTCAGCTCCTGCGGGTCGCGATATACCTACAATTTTATGATATACCGAACCGCGGCGGAGGGACGACGATGACAGTTGGTGATGGTAGTACAGCTTAGGGTAAGCACCTACAGAAGGTGTGCAGCCTGCATCCTTTCGCAGACGAGTGCGTTTAACGTTACTATCGCTTCCGTAACAACGGTAAGACGACTTCCGTTGTCGTCGAAGTACAAGGGGTGCGTGCAGTGTGACGGGATGATCAGTGGCGTGCGTATAAATGCGTATACACTGTATACAAGTATATCTATAAAATACGAGCGTGTACTCACGGGCGTGTGACGGATTCGACTGTAGCAGCTATATTTTAGCGCGCTATATCAGTGGCGATGCCGCCGTCCTCGTCCTTTCCTCGCAGCGATGGCGGCGTTGTCGGTGATATAATAGTATTATTAAACGGACGCTACGGTCGGTGCCGACGCCTCGTAGAAACCCGACGAGGGGGCAAAAATTCAGTGACGAAAAAATTTTAAAAAAATAAATATATCAAATTCGTCGGGGACGATGGCCAATGTACGTAGTGCCGGTCGCGCGCGCGCGCGCCCGTTTGTGTGTGTGTGTACGCGTGCGTGTATGCGGGGAAAAATATTTCGCGACTTTGCGGCGCAGGCGACGCGGCGACGGCCGTGCGGTTTCTAGAGCCGCTGGATGCTAAAAATGCCGCCGCCGTCGCAGCCGATCATACACACGCCGCCCGCGCCCGACCGTGGACCGAGGTCGGGCGGTGCTAGCGCCCCAAGCGGTCGCGGTCATCGATGCCGTCGCTGCCGCCGCCGCCGCCGTCCTCCGCGGTTGGGATAACTATAGATTTTTTGGCCTAGGGCAAACACGCGGGCGGCCACAATAGCGGCCGACCACGTAGAGTGCATCGGGCCGTCGTCGTCGCCACTGCATAATATTATTATGATGTGCAGCGCGCGATGCACTTTTGCACAACTGCAGCTGCCGCCACGTTATCACTTGGATATAATGATTGTGATAACAGCAGTACGCCCAAGACGTGCGAAAGCGCGGTGTGACGCGACACGGGCAAGTCACGGTACCATAATTATTATATTATGACTGACCGATATGACTGAAATATTAGTCTGAGTTTTTTCTACAAGTTTTTTGCACTTGTATGCAGCTCTATATATTGAAGCTGTTGGCTAAAAATGTAGACTCGCAAATTATTCAATTTATAATAGGGATACATAACAGTTTTATTTTGAATTTTGGCTTGTAAAACATAATATTTTATAGTTAACAATTTTATACCTACCGGCTACCTTTAAAGTTTAAGTATGATGCACAATTAACAATATTTAATGTTTTCCTATTTCAATTTTTTTATTCAATGTACAAATTATAACTCTAACCTATATACTTTTTTATCTTATTTTTTTTTTAAATACCTTTTAAAAATATTTTAAATCTATAGAACTAGTTGAATAATCCAACATCATCCTTGTGCAGTTTTTTATTTACCTTGTTTTATATTGAAAGTAGGTATAGTTGTTTCTGGGTACTCTTCTATAAAGTTATAAGGTCTTACGACTTCGTGGTAACAACGAACATTATTACGTTATGATGATATAAAAATTCACCAACATTTAAATTGATATATTTTATTCATGCCAATACCTCTTTATATACAACATTTGAAAATGCTGAAAATCCTACCAAGTACAATGTTTCCACCCTTTTTATCCCCTTCTGAAAAATCCTACCAAGAAATAACTTTTCCATTTTACATCCTTTTTTCAGATTTGAAAAAGGATTTCTTAGTGGGTCTCTACATCGTAAAACAAAAGTATATAGAGAAAATTGCATACTCATAGCTTATCAGCTGTTTCAGCTAGGCGATGATGTAGCTAGTCAGGACATGTACTTTTATATAATATCATATTATATAATAAATAATATATATTATATTATGTACTAGGTTTCTAGGTATAGATAATAATAAAAATAAGTAAATTTAATGAATTTGGAAAGTATAATAATACGATTAACGTGAAATGATATGATTAGAGAAAAAAATCGATAGATATTACTCATTAGGAAAAAAAAATTATCAATATAGGTATATATATAAATGGATGTTGGTATGTCTGTCTGTTTATAATTAATATATTCAAAACCTACTGGACCATTTTCAATAAAAGTTATATCAATACATTCTTTGAGACATTGAGGGTTTTATTTGCTTATTTTTCAACCACTATAGCTAAGGGTGGACTGATATAGGTTACAAATATATTTATAAGAAAAAAAAACCAAATATTTGACGTACGTAAATATTTGGCACGAGTAACGCCGGGTGGAGAAGCTAATATACTAAATATACCTATGTCCTATACCTGTTAATTATTATAGGTTTGTCGTATAATAATAGTAATACTAATAATAACAAGATATTTATAAAAAATTCATAAAAACATGTTCAGAGATTTTATGTTAACGTGAAAATAAATAGAATTTATTACATTTACTGTTCCTATTGATTTAAATAAAATATTGGTTTATATTTGTATTGCCATTGATGATTTATATTAAAGCCTGCCAGTATGATAATATATTTGTTGTTAATATAAAGTACTTCTTTACAGTAAATTTTCAAATTATTATCGTCATTACATCGACCATTAGTGGACTGTTATCATCGTACACAAAGTTTAAAAACTCAAATACAACTCTGAACTCGTTCATATTTCAATTTATTATGCAACAACATTTAATCTTCTGGTTAAAATGTAAAGTAAATCAAGGTGGTTCTCAATAAAAAAAAAATAATAACTATTTGTATAGTCACCGGAAAATGTATGTTTGGTGGTCAATGGTCTACTCTAGAGTCTAGATAAACCAAATCTGTGGGACAAGAAAAAAATTGTATACTTTACGCTTATTTATATACCTACTTATTAATTTAGGATTTTCCGTATGATATATTATAATGCCTTTAAATACGACATATATACGTCATTGAGCTTGCAATGATGTGTTTACCTATTGGATATCTACAATAATATTATAATATAATGGTAATTACTAATTGGTATCAACTATAATAATTTTCTGATATCGAATAATATCAGTGGGTTCGATTCAATGCAGTCAGACAGTATTTTCTACCTTTACATCTCCTTTCAACAATTCGATAAATAGTGTATACCTATAATATAAACTTAAATTTTAATCTTAGTGAATCAATATATTCAGTAAAAATGTAATGCTTGTAATTTCTTACCTATCCGAAGATATCTGTAGTCACAACATACAGTAAACAAATAGTATCTTTGAATTAAGCAGTTATATTTAAAAATTAAAAACATTTATAAAGAAGATGAAGGTGAAGGAATTATTACACCGTTTAAACGAGACAATATTATAAAGTGACATAATATTTGTATCACAGTTATTTAAAAATAATAAATCCTACTAACCATTTTTTTACACTTTACGCTTCATAAAGTGGTTGGTCTAGTTTTTTCACAACCGGAGAAATAAAACGAAAAATCAATTCCGAAATATACACACTAAATGTTTTTTTGTCACGTAAAGTACGGTTTTAATTTAACCAGACATAACAATTTAGATTTATTTTCATGCACGCTCTAAACTCGCATTGTTTTTCTGCTCAATATATTTATACTTTATAGGTACCTACAACTACCTACCCACTTAATAAATAATAATATGAACATAATTTAGTTTTTTTTTACACACTCACAAGTGCATGTTCCCACGCCGTAATTCGATATACCATACATATACATACATAAAAAAAACACACACACACAGAAATACATAGGCGCAAAACAATTATCTGGTGATTGTTACTGCACAGTTCGTACAAAGTCCGAGAACAAAATAAATATAGCCCGTCATAATCAATGGTGCAAAATTCACCTGCAGTTCCATAGACCACAGAACATTTTATGAACAATTATTTTCACCTCAGCGCAATTCAATTAATATAATATACACAGATGACGGATATACAATATATGTCAAATGGCAATGTATAATACAAGTTATTTAAATCTTAAGGTTGAATTATTATTGCATACTTTTGATCCATTGTGTTCCCGTTATAATCATTGTATACAATATGGTGGGAATTAACTAAATAAAAAAAATCAAAGTTAAGTTCAAAAGTTAATTTCTTATTTTGTGTAACTTATCTATAGTTAGTTTGTTTTTCTAATACATATTTTTATAACTCAAATTAATTATTTTCATTAACTCCTGTGTATATATTTTACACCCCTAACGTATATAAGTAACCAATACTTGAAATTTATAATTTTGTACTTACACGTTCGGGGAGTAACATATATGATATAATATTATACCTACCAACTTATATTATATAATATGTGTATTGTGTGTAAATTTTCAATATTATCTATGAGAGAATATTCCAATAATAATAATAATAATAATAATAATAATAATAGTTCTCAATATTTGGATATACTCGAATCTGAAGATAAACGCTATTAGAAGCTTTTTTTGTTATATCTACCAACATCCCTTGCTCTCCTACCATTGTCCTGTAAAATAAACCAATACATGTTAATCATAAACAAAAGATGTTACACGCTATATAGCTCTCGATGCAGAATAATTACCACATTTTAATATAATATGATAAAAACTCTTCGTAAAACACTCGAGTTTATACTCTATGGATACGACCATTGCACTTAAAAATATTTACACGTTAAAGGTGTTATAAAAAATTGGAAAAATTAAACCACATACTTGACTTAAATAAATTTTTTTAGAGTGAACATTTTTTTAAAAATTTGACATACTAACGGCAGCTATCTTGATATTTTGCAAAATAAAATTTAACAAAATTGAAATTTTTTTTTTCAGTATTAAACAATACAAATAAAAAATGTTATACTGTAGTACTTGTATCCCATGCATTTATAAATTCTTCTTCTTCTCTACTAAAAGCCTTGCCTTATCGTTGCAAATGTGGTTCGCCGTTAATAAATTATATTTACAAACAGTTTATAAATATTGATTAGAACAATAGTTATTTCATTTGCCAGGTCCTTCTGTAACAGCTGGTATATGATTAGTGTAGTAAATATTATCATAATTTATTATAGTTTAATTATGTTAGCTCAATGATCCACTTAGCTGAGACAACAAAAAGAAAATAATGTTTATTTAAGTATTAGTTCTTAAATATTATACTAATATTAATTTGACATATGTATAAAAACTAGATGAATGAGGAAAATAACCTGATACAACAAAATGTAAAAAAAAAAATAAGAAAACACTAGACACAAAGTTATAACACCTGCAAAAATAGAATGCGTGTAACGACGTGAGTTTGTTGACCCACGATTTTTACAAATTTAATAAAAGTGTTAGGTTAATAATTTTGTACTTTGAATAATATTGTTTGTGTTTTTGGTGTCTGTACTCAGACTGTACTCATCAAGTGAATATACGATAAGTGTTTTCTTCTTCTTATAAATTGTTTTATAGTATTTCAAATGTCAATTATACCTAGTAATTAATAATTAGCAATTGAAGGGTCCGGTCCCGGTGCAACAATCAGATAGATAACTCCATTTTGAAAAAATTTTCATGATGAAGATATAACACTTTCCTTAATTTTGCATTGAATATAGGATTAATCTATCGGTATATTTAAGTTGAGGACATAACAATAAAAAATTATCTCTCAATATCAAAATCCTAGTTTTAAATTTTGTAACCGAAAATATTTTTCAAAGTTTAACATGATATGGAGTTATCTGGTTCTTGATCAGAAAAGTGCTAAATTTCAAAACTAAAAAATATATATATTTTTTTTTCATGACAAAACAGTATATTTTTTAACATATTTTTACAAAGATTTCTTTGATTACCTACATATGAAGATTATAGTTATTTTTACAGAAATAACAGATGGGTAAACATGGAAAAAAAATGTGTATGAATTGTACCAACAACGCCGGTACGGGGACGCCGCCGCGGTCCAAGGGTTATACGACAAAATATCTCCATTAAAAATATCTCCGTCAAAATATCTCTACCAAAATATCTCCAATACAAAATATCTCCCGATTTATGCCATACCTAACTGATAGAGAAAATGTTATTGACTCTGATAGTGAGTGTACTTTGTACTTCCCTATAATGTCCGCTTGGCGCTTACTAATAAATATTAAGTTACAGATAGGTAATTTTATTTGATTATACCTAATCGATAGATAAAAATTTAGACGAGAGAGCCGGAACTGTGACACACACTGACACTGCGTGACATTGGTTTGTGTTACGTGCATGTGCGTTAACGTACTATTACCTAACTATGCCTTTAAAATTTGTTAAAAGCCAAAAAGGTAAACAACTTTTAATAAACAATGGATATTTGCATTTATATTATAAAAAGGGTAGTGATAAATTCATTTGGCGTTGTGTTGATTATCAAAAATATAAATGCAGCTCATGCTTTACGTCAACAATTGACGTAAACTTTGACCTTCGGTGGTCGCGGCACCCTCGTGGATATTATATTTTTACTTTTACACTCTGAGTCCCGTATAATACTTGCGCCCGTTCGCTTGGCTGTGGTTTCGCTAGATAGTAGATAGGGACATTGAGAATCTCGTAATCCATTCGTAATTTAATATACAAACATTAACATTTAATCTCTATCCCCGTTTCTTAAGTGATTTTTAACATCAGTGATAAAGATTTCATCAAATCAAACGTGCTTATGTCAGTGTGACCAACTGGGCGCAACAACCAGATAACTCCGGATTTATCTGTTTGTTGCACCGAATTACAAAAACAGATAACTCCATTATATGCATTATCTCCGTATACAATAATTGGAGATATACTGTTGTTGCACCCATAGATAAATAATTTTTTCATTGTTATTATTCAATCAAAAAGTCAATTTCTAAAAAAAAGTGGAGTTATCTGGTTGTTGCACAAGTAAAAATGCTTCATCTAAAATTTGAAGTGAAATTTAAATAAAATATAGACTCTATTACTATATAGTTGCATGTAGCATCAAGATTTATATAATACTAGTCGTATAACCTAACTTAAACCTATAATTATTGAACACATGAATAATAATTATGGTACTATGTAGGTGGATCTAATTCTTAGTATACCATACGTTCATATCTACCTCAGTTCACGGGCAAAGTAGCATCGGTGCACCTCGCTTTGTGAACTAATTCAACCAAGATGGGCAATTTGCCAGTAGTGGATTAGATAAAACACTTTAACTACATTTGTCTGATACCTCTAAGAACAATCTCTGAAATTTTCATCAAAATCGGTCTAGTATTTTTAAGTATATAAGCTACAAATATTATTTTTTATATATTTTATAAATTGTATAAAAGTCTCTTTTATTTCTGTAACCCCATACATTATTATAAACGAAGAAATATTAGATTTTTGTGAGCAAAACTAAATGCCTGTGTGAGCCACCCCAACCTATATACAAAGAGTCTCAAAAATAATGTTTGCTAAATTTGGTGCCAATTGGTTCAGTAGTTTCCAAGTCTCTATTCAAACGTACATTAATTTATATTTATACTAGCTAGTAGCTGTCCGTTGTTTCCCGTGCCAAAGATTTTTTTTTTATATAAATATATAGGTATGTTAAAAAAATGAATAATTTACCATATTTCTACGAATTATAATAGTAATATAGTATTATATTAATATCATTGATTATAAATATTATTATTTATAAACAATGGTTATTTGTAACCAACGGCAACCATTTAAATAAACAAAAAAATATTAATTTTTTCTTGAGCTGGCAAATAATGCACACTTTAGTGTTTAGCCAGTGGTTCTGAGTAGGTACGCACTTCAGGTGGTTAATTTGCCAAATGGTCTATGCTTTATACTTTGATAGTTTGATTGAATATTATTTGTGCGATTTTTATCGTTGTTCGAAATAGGGAAAAAATCTAAAATTATCTCATAACCCGAAATTCCGGATTGCATTGACTCTACATTTGAATTTTTATCACTATTTTTATTAAATTGAATTTTTAAATATATAAGTTAAAATATTTTTCCACATCATAAACTGTATTTCTGATTTTTTTTTTTGTACCTAAAAATTATAAACTATAAAAGTATGAAAAAATAAGTGATATAAAGGGGGGGAATTGAAATCAGGTCCATGACGGTAAAAAATTTATAAAAGTGGTCCGCGTCTAGTGTTGAGTTGGGAACCACTGCCATAGAACATTATCCCTGCATTATACAAGGTTCTTTAATTTGCATATACTCTCCCAAACGAACCATAACAACAACTCTCAAAATTAAAAATCGTCAAAATTCGATAGAGAACAACCATTTCTTAAAACCGACCGTTTTTAACAATAATAATAATTATTATTGATGATTATTTCTGTGAGTCTGATATTAATGTAGACCATAATCAGTTTATACATGAGTTTTCTAGTACTTTATTATAATATTATGTATTATCAACACATTCAAGTTATTTAACCCGATTTTGAATAAACTTTATATTAAATGAAATATGGAATCAAAAATCTCAAAATGTTTCCATATTATTTAAGTATAAAAAGATTTATAGTTAATACTGGTTAATACTAGTTAATACTATCTGTATAAGTGTACAACGCGACTAAGCATGGCAAAAAATTAATTAATATAAAATAAGGAGCTAATAGCTATATAATTGATTTAAAGAAACATTCAGGTAGGTATTTACCTAATAATAGTGAAACGAGATTATTATATTATATTATTGTATTATTATTATTGTAATATTACTGTAGTTATACAAATTTTTAAATAGTGGATGCCAGATGGGCTAAAAAAAAAATCAGAAAATTGTCAAAGTCAACTTCTACATGTTTATTGGTAACAAAAACTTTATATTGAAGTCGGTTATTTTTTTTTTATGAAAAAAACAAACAACAAGTAAAACAACAACGGCTAAACTTTAATGTACAAGTCGTCATGACGTTATAATATTAAACGTCACCGAGTACCCGAGCAGCAATAATGATCACCATAATATTATACGAACTCATATTACACCGATTTCGAAGGAATTAGTGCCTCTTGATTGTAATAATACTACGTCATACATAATATTATATACATTTCACCGTTTACTTTACAGGTATTACATATTTATATATTATATAATAAACGCGCAATCATTCATTAAAGTATTATTGGTAGTAATTTGGGTGTTCGTAAAGTAATACTTTAATAATGGACTAATTTATTATTGTCAGTTATCTTCCGTAAGACATGATATGAAAAAAATTATCGGGAAACCTAAATTTAATTTTCTCTGGTGATTTATATATATGTATATAAAATATTATCATATTTAAATATTATGAATAGTAGTTATCAGTATGGCACTGCAGTGTCACACGACATCATTGAACTATTCTGAATATTTTTGCTCATAAAGATAAGTGATAATCCGTTAAACAGGCAGTAATATTATATAGCTTTGCTTATAAAAACTAAAAATACATTTTTTTTACAACACTCAACAAGATAATACTCAACATTTTATAAACAAGTAACAACACACAAAAATCGTATATAATATTAAAATAGGATTAAGCCAATAAGGGGACACAAATTAAAGTGTATTACCAGTTAATAGTTATATATTAAACTTTTTAAACCACTTTTATTTTAATATGTAAAGAGTAATGAAACACAGTGAAATATGTGCTGGACCGTAATGGGTGTTCCGTGAGTAAGGTATCATGAAAATCTTCCTTGGCCATGTGGGTGTGGCCTATACTGAGGCGACCAAATAATATAACCTCGTCCCTTCTAATAATCGTATGGTTTAGGCCTTAGTAATAATATAAAATACGTCATAAATACGTCGTTTTTAAATTTTTTCGATTTTTGGTTTTAGAATAACTTACTTGAGTGGAACCTTGTTTTAAATTTTTAATCCTTAGTTATAAAAGTTGAACATTTTATAAATTTGTAGCTACAAAATTTCAAAAAAATTAAACTTTAAATGCTTATAAAAAAAATATTGCCTTTGTGTTTTTAATATTTTTCAACTACTATTGTAACAATATATGAGGAGCCTTGTACTAATTTTTCACGCTTTTTGACCCAACAAATAACATTTTATTGACATTTATAGAAAAAAAAAAAACTGAAGAAATTGAAAATTGAATAAATTATATATTTTTATGAAACATTATAATATTTATAATAGATACATAATTTCTTGATTCAAAATTAAAGAAATATTAATATTTAATCGCTTAAAAAAAAAAAGTATTGTAGATTTATATCATACTTTTACTAAAATTTAAATAATATATATTATATATTAACGAAATAATAAAATGCCAAAATCACATCAAAATTTTAAACAGGCTGTACAGGTACTAAATTTGTATTTTTATATACCGATAGCAACAATCCACAGATTTATGCCAAACAATAAAAAAATATTCTTTTCTGATACAAAATATAAAGCTCTTAGTTACACAATACATTTTTTCTTATTTTCTAAAGTACCTAAATAACAATGGTTTTTATTTACGTCACAAATGAGTATAATTTATTTGTATGATAAATATATTGCTTATTATTAGCAGAACAAAAATACACATTATTTAATTTTACCATAGTAAAACAATTATTCAACTATTCTGAGAGATTTTATATTTTAAATTATAAAACTTCATAGCATAACCAGTTTCTTTTCTTGTTGAGACTGCAACTACGTAATAGTGGATAAATCATAAATCCCATGTCTTGAAACTTTAAATCTCTGAAGCAACTCAAACAATCGAGTTTTTAAGATGCCTAAGAATCTAAACTTGCATAAAAAACATCTTCATTTTGAGTACTTCCTTAACTAGGTACATTTTTAAGTAAGTACATATGTATTTCCCAAAGAAAAACATTGCTAAAATATATTTAATTTTACATATTTTAAGAATAATAACAAATATATAACATACTTAAATTTACATATAATATTAGTAGTTTAATAGAATTGATAATATATAAATATTATTTCAAATACATAAATATTATTATTGATTAGAAAAGTAGAATGTTTGAAAAGTGATCAACAGTCTAATGTAACAATAGCAAGTTATTATTTTTACCCAATAAATTATTAAATATTTAACAGAAAATTTAAATTCACAGTCATTGGCAGAAACAAAGTGTTTATTTTTGAAAATCGTCTGGATTAATTGTATATGTAGTAAACTGTGCAGTGTTTATAACTACGTTACCTAATATTATGTTATGATATTAGTCAGTATTTGAGAGCATGAAATCCTAGGCTTATGAGTTATGACATACGTGCTACTCAATGGATATTAGATGGATATAAATTATGGCGAGTTTAATTATAGATTTACGTATCATTACGCTGGAGTGTTCCATTATTATTTAATAATATTGCTAGCATTTAAAGCATTTTGGGAGACAAAAACTTGTGAGAAAATTGTGAGTAACACGAGCACCTACCATTTACTAACAACCTCTTTATCAAAAACATCAAAATATACAACCACCAAGCAAACGTTTTTCTACGGCACAATATATTTCTATTCTCATTGTTCTGGCTTTAATGGACTTCCATTATGAGGCGAATACTAAGGCGTAAAAGAAATTCAAGTCTCACAATTGGCTGCTTTCAGCGCTGAAATTGTGGAATGCAAAATTGAATATTAAAAAAAAAAATCGTTTATTCTCTACTTCAATCTTTTGTATAAAATTGGGGGAGGTAAACATACACTTCTGCATTTTTTCCGATTATTACACTAAAATAGTTAATAGAAAAAACTACCCTTAAGCGTATATTGTATTATACTATTTATACCATGTCTAAGTTAGTTTTCAGTTTTAAGGTGCCCTCCTGCAGTTCCTAAAAAATTTGAATGGTTTTTTATTTATTTTATTTATTCGTATGGCAAAAAAAGAAAACAAGTAATAATTGTACAAAAAATGTACAAATATGTGTACAAAAAACCTGCAAAGTATTAATAATAATAATATATAATATATACTAATATATTATATTAATTTGTTCATAATAATATTTAATATTTTTTTCAGTTTTTGTCTCAAATGATGATATATAATTCTTGTACGATTTAAGTCTGCTTCCCAAAAATCTTTCTCGTTATTTCTCACGCCATAGTTATGTACTGGTCTACAAAAAAGATATCCTTTATTCAATATTCCATTGCTTAAATTAATGAATCAAAATACATTCCATAATTTTATAATATTATTATTTATTATTCATCTTAACGATTAACGGGTATACGTAATTATTAGACGGCGCTTTGTATAGGCAATTTAGGGCCACACAAATATTATAAAATATATTATCAATCAATTTTGTTAAAATAATCCAATATTTGGTTTATGAAGCTTATGCACCTAATTAATATATCTTTTATTTAATATTTTGAAAGTTTCAAATTGTGCTCTAGTGTTGTGGATCAAGGTTGTTACTGGTAATGTTACCAAATATAGTTATACAAGAATGAGAACAACAACATTTATTACGACTTTGGTAAATAGGTTACATTCATTTATAACATAAATACTATTAAAGGTAAATATTAAAATGAAAATAAATAAATGTATGGTTAAATATTTGTTTTATTTGATACTAAACTATAAATTATATAATCTACCTAATAAAAAATATTTTTAGAGAAATAAACTACTGTTATTAGGTATGTATAGTAGGTAGTCATATTTTCTTCACATAATTTTTAGTTTTAATAAATACTGAATTAAGCATTTTATATTATATCCATTTGTATGAATTAAGTGTGCATTAATTTATTGATCCAAGTATGACCATTTCACATAACTATTTATGATTTATATCATTATTTTGATTACCGGGAAATATTTGAGCTTCCAAGGAATGAACTGTTGTAACGATGGTACAAAATTCTACGAAAACGTAATAGTGTCGTCTGAGTTTTTTTAACCGTTTTCAATCTTCAAAGAGAAGTAAATGCTCAATAAATTTTGGATCACAAGTTAAAAATATTCTCATATTTTTTTAAAAGTCATTATTTCTGTATGGCTCAAATGATAAGAAATTTTTAAGCACACATTGATTTGCTTGTATTTAATTTTGTAATGATTGATGGAAATCATCGGCTAAATAACTGTTCGGTACTTTATTCATTATAGATGTTTTATTATTCAAAGATTGTAAGTATTATTCAACGCTTCGGCCTTCGGGTCCCTTTTTATTAATAGTTTCACATTCATGTCATATAATTACTTTAATTTTTTTCTGTCATTTAACTTTTCCGGAGCTGTCTATCATATTGCAAGTAGGTTCTTCTGATAAATTAAAATTAAGTGGTAACTTTAATGTGAAATGTGCATTTCATACCCATATTAAAAAATTGCTGCTACCCCTGATCCTACCCCCGAACCTTTACTTTTTTTTTGAATTTCAGGTAATATTACATTTATCAAGAAAGTTATTCAGATATGTCTTGGTATATTTAGTAATGTATTAAAATATATTTAAAAAAATATAATATTTAAATTAATGATAAACAGTTATTTAAATAAAATTTAGATTTAAAATAAAATTGTGGTAGCAATTTTTAATTGAGATACTGCCTGAATTGTTTGCTTAAATTTCTCCAATAACGACAATTTAGCTGTATAGTTAGTAATGTTTCTATTCTTCTTATATCTTAGCTATTTATATTTATTAGCAAACAAAAATCATCACTTTATTACGTAATGTATTATTCATATATATGATACGTCATTACTTATTTGAATTAAAATCTAGGTTGAGAAAATATTTATGTAATATATGTAACAATATTCGTATTATTTGTAATTAATTTTTTTATTGAATTTTAATTGACTCAAAACAATTATGTATGTAGAAACATAGAAATCTAGGTTAAGCTATAATATATAAAATATAACACTAGTAGAATGAACAAAAGGGGATCTTTAGAAGTTATCACTTTTTGCGACGACTGTATTACACACTATATTATAGTGTCAATAAAATCCGTATATATATTAATTATATAATTGTTCATAATTTTATTAATATACGTCGGAGCCTTGAGGTAATCGCTGTATACTAGTATAATAAGACATGATATTTTATTCTTTTTAATTAAAATGGTATTTACATAATATGTTTAATATAAATTACCATTTTTATGAACACTTGAATACTTACCCATACATTTATCTGAGATACTCAACATTAACCATTTACATTTTCATAATACGTATATATTGTAAAAAACGAATTTAATAATACGGTCGACGGGGAAGTCAGTTATTTTAATGTTTCTTAAGTCACCCTATAGTATACTTGCACTACTCTAGTATTAAAATGTGTGCATTTGTACTAGAGCGTCCATCGTTATTAATTGTTATAACTTTTTTAAGTATCTAAATCATAGATTTGGAAATTTTTTATTTCATTCTTAGTAATCGAATAAAATGTTTTCTTTCACAATGAAATTAGTTGGCTCTATATCTTTAGAGATTGAAAAGTTCTGCTGACCGATAAAATCCGATTTTTCTCTGTAAAGTATATTTAGTTTATTTATCTCGCCAAATTGTTTATTGCACGGTGTTGCGAAACATTGCAAAGAAAACCATGTTATTTATTTCAAATAGATCCTAAAAACATAGTGAGGAGCCAAATTCACACACGTCCAAATAATTATTGCCATTTGTTTACAGTTGTAATTTTCCCACGACGGTATGACCAAACCATTTATAGTAGGTACCTATTAATATTAATAACAGTTATTAAGTTACAGTTATTACTATATATTTATAAATATTGAAAGCAGTTTCGTTGATAAATTTTCTGTGTTTATATAAAACATTGGGTGAGCTTTAATTAGTGTGATTTTAAGTAAATTGTTACATTAAATAATTTACATACAAATAATTTAAGTTGAAATTGTCTCAATTGTTTTATATCTGAAACATGCACACAAATGCAAAAATAGGTTTAATTAACACAATATTTTAATGATGTGCAAACGCCAAACAGTATGTATTTTAAAAAGGTAATAATTATGTATGTTATGATTGAACACCAAAAAATCTATGTTATAATATTATGATGAATAGATAAAAGAAACGTAATTTTTGATATAGTCATGGTGTTTGTTATTATATATTTAATAATTTAATTTGGCTGTGCTATCACCAAATAGCAAACACTGATATATAACTTCTCAACAACTGAATTAAAAAAAAATAAACAATTTTACAAAAGTAACTTTAGGTAAGCAAATATAGTAGAGACTTTGTATATATTATATGTAATGTAGATATTATTATTTGAATAGAATTCATTTAGGTATATCAAACATAATACATATGTGGTAATATTGTTATGGTTATAAAATTATTCTTTTATGATAACTCTTTACAAAGTATTATGAATGTTTTATTGTTTAAAATGTGATGATTTTTGTCTTAACTTTAGTCTATACAATAATATGGTTCCAATAAATACATTGATGATTTAGACTAGTGATTCCCATCGTTGGCGTTCCATGTGGGCTTTTTTAATTTTTAGAGGGCGTCTAATTTTATTAGATTTAAGAGTTTAGTATATAAAAATCCAGAGGGGGAGGTGGTGTGAGATTTTCGAAAATCAAAAAGGGGCGTTGGGTAAAATAAGGTTGGGAGTCACTGATTTAGATGCTTATATAACATATTATTTTGTTTCCATAATCGTCCTCTACGAAAAATAAAATATGTTATATGTTTATATTAATAAAATGATATTAATCTCAGAAATGTACAACCAAATTACTATTATAAAACAAATATAACTGGACAGTATGTTTAAAAAAAATTGTGAAGGATGACATATTATTGAGATTATATGAACGAATAGTATGGAAAAACGATAATTTTTTAATTATATTTCATAACCATCTGTATTTATAATTTATTATGAACCAACTATATCGTAAAATATTAGTGAATATGTACTGCCTAAATGCTGTAAAAGAAACTAACACCACTTCAAAACGTCAACATTCGTCGTTCTTGAACAAAGTTTTGGGTACATTTTCATTTTAGAGCGTTTTATATAAATGTTGTCCATATTTTATAATATTTATTGTTTATAATAGTTTTCTCGAGTCTAGTTTACAAGATACGTAATTGGAATCAGAGCATATTTTCCCTGCTGTCCGAAAATATAAACAATTATAATATAGTATATTATGAGAGTATATGCGACCAACTGTCAAGCCCATCCGCAGTAAATAGCAATAAATGTTAGTCTGAGATAATACACCCAACATTTACAAAATTTTAAAAACAAAGTCTGTACATAATGTTCCACAATTTAATGGTACTAATAGTAAAACACATTACACAAAATATCGGTTTTACAGTATAATAATATAATAATGAAACTAAAAGAATTATATTCTTAGACTAACTAATATCCGACATTTCTTAAATTATAATATCCTTAAAACTATAATGTTAAACAATAAATTTTGATCAATCATAAAATAATTAAATATACTATAATAAACATATAGTATTATAGTGCTATCGGTAACATCGGCGTAACTATAGTAGTTATGCGATTACATTTTCGGTTTGTCTTATAAGTTATGACTGTAATAATATTTTACTAAAACAGAATAGTATCCCTCATAATTCATTAAAATCGTAATTTATTGTAAAAGATTTGTCGTATAATATGGTGGGCGTCTCTAGGTCATTAGTATTTTTTCAATAAGTATAAAGTTTTAAGAATTTCAGCACGGTTCAAAAATAATCGATTTATACATTGCGTTTCCGTTGAGAATTAAAAATTGAAAATACGTCCGTTTGAATTAATGTTTACATTGAAGATCGAGGCACGTTTAATAATAAATAAATAAAAATACAACCTACATAATTATCGAATTGCGTTCACATATTATCTCATTGTATTATTATATGGACATTTCGACGATTCTGTTGGCTGGATCCGATCGGAATTATTTCAATCTTTATTTATTAATAATAGTATTTACACAATGTAGTTATATTAAATTAAATGTCGCAGCTCCGTTAATGTTTTAATATTATTATATTATACTGACGTAGCGGCAACCCTAAGTAAAATGGCATCATCATTAATATACCATACGCAGTGCGTATCGTTTATTATCTGGTATAATCGTTACAATGTGTGGTATCATGTAATTATTATTGTTATTATTATAGGCAAATACAACATGGTTTAGCAATAAATTATCATCGTGTGGGTGCAGTGTCAAGTATAACAACAGCTGATCATTTGAACAACAGCAGAGAGTTATTGTTATTGAAAGCGTAAGGCAAGAACTCCGGCTCCCTGACTATCCTCATGATCCGGATGTTCACTTCCCTTTTGTCCAGAGTCTTTTTGAAGTATCGCTGTAACCGCGACGATACCAACCAAATGGCACCTTGGTCACGATCGGCCGATCTGATATCCAATACGAACTGCAGTTCCTCCGGGCTGTATGCCAGCACACTAAAAACACGAATTGCGTTAATTTATCATGTTGTGTATTATTATTATTTTTCTATTGAGTTAAGGCTCCAACAGCTACGGTCACTAGCCTGAAGGTTATTTAGTAGGTTTTTAACTGTGGGGGAGGGTATGGTTGATTAGAACACAGTATGCATATGTGGTGAGGATTTGTCACTAAAACCCGGGTGGTCACCCATCCGGGAACTAGTGACACCAGCTGATGCTTGACTTCAGAACACGTTTGTGACTGAAGCCAAATAGCGCGCCACACCAGGCCATTGTGTATTATACTAACTAAATATACATTTTTATCAAAAAAATAATCACAAGACTATATAATCCGACTAAATAATAATGTGGTCGTTCGTATATTATAATACTATATCGCACAACAGAGATCTCACGAACGCTACTGACTCTCGCTCGATTCTTAATTGATAACACTATATCCTAGTTATGACATTACTATAGTAGTTTTTACAAGAACAAATACAAAACCAAACAACAATGAAGTCTACAAATTGAGCATACAATGACTGCGGCATTAGTGAGAAAGCTTTAAGAGCAGTATTTTTTACGCAAAAAAATTGTTGCCATAATACCGGTTTGGTGGTACTAACTTAGGGTTTTGTAGCGGCACGTAATACGTAAAAGCTACTTGAAAGTTGGATAATACCCAAAAATGTATTTAAAAGTTTGTTTAAACGATGGCAAAACTTAAACTTTAAGTGCGGAATATATTTTTGTTTTACTTCACCCATATAAAATCACACTACTGAAAGCGTAGTCATTATTTCGGGTGGGTATAATAAAATAAAACGAGTTACGGAATTGTTATATCGAATTAACCTTACAATATATATATTATACCCCTTATAGGGGGTTATCGAAGAACTTTAATGCAATTTATTTTATTTTTGAATAAGTAATATATCAAACATATTCATACGAGGAATTAAACAGGCTTGTTGGAGCCCAAGAAAATTCAAATGAAAACATTTTCGTATTTGAATAATGAAAATTGGTAGTATCACTGAAGTGGATACACTTTAAAAAATTAAAATAACCAAGGGTTGGATTTTGAAATTGTAGTAAAGTCAAATTAGTCAATGATAATGACACCACCAAGTACTATAAGGTCTAACCAACATAATTATAATATAATATTAAGACTTACCCGTGTTCCACGGATCCCGGAATCCAAGTGGCTAAGGCCGTTTCGGACACCGGACTGAATATGAGTGCACCGTCCTTGGGATCGACGGCCAACGGGGCGGCTTGTGAAGACTTGTGGCCCACAAGCGACACAGGAAGATCGGCATCGTCACCTAAGTTTGGTCCAGCCTTGAGCGCAGATGTGGGCACAGAGAACAGACGGTCGGAAGCGAACGGCTGGAAGTACAGGCGCCGGCCTACGGATCCGAAAGGCGATAGGGCTAGACCGATGATGCCGTCCATCAGGGTGAAAGATTCACCGGCTACCTATACATACGGAACATGCAAAAAACAGTTACAACATCGTTACCACACAATAATGATCACAGCTAGGAGTGGTGCAAGTCAAGTGGTAGAGTACTATATGGACGTTTCAAAATATGGGTGATTTTTTTTTTCACTACATAGTACAACAATATATTACTATACCTACGCAGTTCTCTTAATATATAGGTACTTAAAAAGGCGGTTTACTTAAATTTGGGCCAGCTATTGTTCACATGCATCTTAAATTTAAATCTATGGTAATAATAAGGGTAGTACCTATTGTATTTGAAAATTAAAGTCCGGACTGACCTCGAAAATGGTCAAAATATTTAAATAGCGGATTAACCATTATCTCCGTTATTTTCTGGAAACTGCAGAGAAAAATTACTTCTTTTAAATTGAATATAATATATTCAATGCATTATATTATATAGAGAGATTTTGAGCATGAACACATTTTGAGCTATTTTACTACCAACATAACAAAATGGTAGGTTCACAATATTTTAAAAGTAATAGGCAGCTCAGAATTTAAAAAATCGGGACGATGCACATGTATAATTTTAAGTTATAACTATCGCATACTTAATAGGTACAAAAATACTATAATTAACATAATAATAATTAACAACAATTTATGGTGAATACATGCGGACTACACATCATAGAAGTTAAGCAGCTCTAAACCTTTTTGAACCCGAAAAACACCACATGGCAATATTTTAACTATTTATTATTTTGTTGTGTGTATCAAAGGTAACGCACCGAGAAGGTTCCAAAGTCTGGGTCCGGGAACATGTACGGATGAGAGAGTCTCCACGCCGTGTCTCGTCGGGCGTCGTATACCAGAATTCCTGGGTTTGTGCTGTCGGTCATGTACACAAATACGTTGTCACAGTCTCCAAGGAATCCGTCTTGCAGATGAGACACTTCGACCTGATCGTCGATCACCAGATTTGTCAAAAGAGTGTTGGCCCTCAAGATTTCTGCAGGCAGTGTCACGCTCCTCACCTGAAAATTGCAATACATACTATACTTATTTGCCGTACCTATAAATTGTCTTACTTCAAATTTCATATAGCTATTAGTGAGCTATAAGTTTTTAACTCGGATGAATACAATAGTACCTATATTAGTATCTGTATACATAAATTATTATATCTATGAGTTACAAAATTGTCGTTCATTTCACAGCATATTGGCGCTGACAATATTCAGAAGACAAGCCCTTTTGTTTTACACACATATAAATACGCCATCATATTATTTTATACCCACTCATCGCTTATATCGAGTCTTAAACCTATAGGTAAAATTATATTGTATAGAACGTTTGTAAAAGTATTTTAATTAAATTACTAACAATAATCAAGTTATTTTTCCCCTAATTTAGCTAAACATTTTTTTTTTGTTTTTTTACAATGGTGAATAATTATACATCAATGTATGAATAGTTGGTTATTATCCCATTTTTTTCTGTTCCGTCCCGTCTATCTACTTCTTAAGTTTCTCTTAGTTTCAATAAGTTATGAGTTTATGACCTATGACTATTCCTAAATTATGTTAGAAAAAAAAATTAATAAATTTAAAAAAAAAATGTGATAGTAAATTCACGATACTGTGACTCCAAAATATAGTGAAATATTTATAATAAAATAAAATACTCACCACTTGATCAGTTCTCATATCGAACACCAACAACTTAGGCGGGCAGATCGTCTTGAAAGTCTCGAGACTGTCCATGACTCCACTGTCCAGCACCCATAGCCTGTTACATCTGTCTGCCCTGACTCGAAACACGGATACCAGACTGGAACAGTTGGGCGTCGGCGTCTTCAGTATATCACCGCTAGAAGCTTCGCTGTGCCATTCCCAGTTGGGATACGCCTACACAAAAATAACGAGTTTCAATCACCATGTCGCAGCGTCACAATCATCAGATTATTAAAATAATATATTATTGTAAACGATTCAAAGTACTCAAATGTTAAGTTTATATGGTTAGAAATCATGCATATTTTTAACACCCGAATCTAGAACTTATTTACCTGTAATAATGGCGATTTGTGAGTTTCGTAATTCACGCCAGCTCGGTTGCGTGGCACCCACGCCAGAGTGGCCGGATTTCCATTGAACAGTCTCGGGGTCGTAATGAATATCCTGTCCCAACCTGTGGACAACAAAACAGATTGTAAGTAATTGTTTTAAAACGAAAAATAATATTTTGGTTTGTTGGTGTGTGCAAAAGTCACAAAATATAATATATAGTATATACCTATTGATTTAATAAATAATAATAATCACCACAAAACACGTTTTAACAGATTGTCAAATAAAGGAAAACGAAAGAAAAGAAAATAATTTACTAGAGCACCTTTACAAAATCTTAGGACCCCAAACAGAAACGACCAACAAAGTAATAGCATTTTCAAAACGTTCAAAATTATATTATAAACTAATACATTAAAGAAATAGACATTTTAATTTAAAAAAAAAATATATAATTACACGTCCATACCACTAATAGCCATTGTCGTTGAAGCGAATTGTTCAATAAAAAAATAACTATACATATTTTAATAGCTTTTATATAATTCCAGGAATTTCAAAGCACCTTTTACACCGTGTGTCACCGTCCCAATTTGAACAGATTCCTATGCAT
The DNA here is from genome assembly GCA_949089665.1 of Macrosiphum euphorbiae. Taxonomy (NCBI): domain Eukaryota; kingdom Metazoa; phylum Arthropoda; class Insecta; order Hemiptera; family Aphididae; genus Macrosiphum; species Macrosiphum euphorbiae. The sequence goes on along the minus strand of CARXXK010000001.1, from coordinate 96,976,216 downwards.
GATTAATAAAGTTTATACTTTTTTGTTATTTTGATATATGAGACACTTTGCAATATACTCTAGTCTTCAAAAATAAAATAATGACCACATTGTATGTGTACATTCTCGTGACACACGATTTTCGAACATTTTTATTCGTTTAAAAATATAAGTACCCACCAATACCGTAAACCGAAGTACCCATAAACATAGTGTCGATGCGATACGTACATAAATATTTTATTACAAACCTCTGGAACGGTTGTCGGACTTCTTATTATTAAACGGGGAGTAAAAACCTTTTCACTGTAGGTATATCCAAAAACTGAAACTATTCTCACATTCCAATTCGAAATACACCGTCGATTTGTATACAATCCACGTATTTATATAAAATATATTTTCAAACTATAATAATTTATTACAGTAGATGGATACACAATGTATTGATTCCGAATATTTCTCATGAAAAGTAGTAAGTGCCGAAATGGCGAAATGTAAATTAAAGCTTTACCGAATTTATGGCGCCATCTAGCTTTCTTACCAACGGGATTAAAACATCGACCAACATTTTTTAAATAAAGACTAAAAATAGCATTATTATAAGCTCTTGTAGTTTTCACACAGAAAAATGAAAATGTGTGCAACAATATAATATTATAATATTATATTCAAATAGTATAATATTTTGAGTTATGACTTATGACGTTTCAACTTTTATGAACATACACGTACGTGTAGAATGAAATCAAAATATAGACTTCATTCTCGTGAATCGTGATGACAGATGAGTACTGTTATATATTTTAAGTTATATAATATCTTAAAAAATTAAAATAACTTTATCTAATATTACGGGAAACAATAAATATAATTTAATGTCTTAGAAATACATATTACACAATATAATATAATATATATGTTTTTTTTGTAGATGTCAAAATTGATTAACTTAATGGTATAACATGTCTGCATTTGAAAGGTATTCTGGTATTCACGTCGGATCGTACAGTAGGTATAGGTACAAAATATAAGTATATAAGATGTACAGATAAACAAGTGTCTAAAATATAAATTATAATACTTAACGTATTATTTTCCATTAGACATAATTTGAAACTAAGTAGATTCTTATTATTTGGAAGAAAATGTATTTAATATTTTAATAATTTAATTCTTTCTCAAGCCTAAAAAAAATATATGCATTATACATAGGTATAAAATTAGATTTTGATGGTAAAAGTGTAAAGGCATTTATTCAATACGTGCCTAACTATTATTGTAATAATATAAAGTGCTGTTATATTTAAAAAAGCCGTTTCCAATTCGAAATTATTATGACATGATCCTTTTTCTCCGAAGCATATTGTATATCTATATTTGTTCAAGAACCCGCACTTATAGAGGTATGGGTACTTTATCATTTTATATTACTTACCCGTTGTTTTAATTTTACTATGCAATTGTTTGTAATTTAATTATGAACTGAAATAAAGAGCTATATTAATTATTAGGTACTGTAGAGCAAGGACTTTAATAAACTAAAAAATCATCAAATATAATATTATTAAGTACTTATGCATAAAATAATTATAAAATGCAGTTAAGTATGCGCTAAAAAAAAAAATTACAACTAATAATTATTGTAACATTGTGACGGACTATCCGTAATATTAAACAAAAATAGACTTAATAAATTATTTCATACACCTATTGTGTTATACATTATATTGTAATCTAAACTAATCACTGACCATTAAGATAAAAATTAGCTTGTCCCTATAAGGTCTTTATGATAAATTCAGTTTAATTAAATAATTTCTGAGATTGATTTTGAGTATTTGATCACAAACAGTGTGAATTGTATTTTGTACTCACTGAACATACGATAAAATTAACCAAAAAAATATTCAAAAGCATGAAAGTCCTTGCTCTACTTATCACGCATCTAATTAGTCATTTATAAAATATAGCAATCAATGGTATTATACAGTGTGCACTGTGTAACACTATACACTATTACACTGTAAAGTACCTAATACAACTAGAAGGCATAGTTATACTAGATAATGACTAAATTATGATTTATGATTGATAACCTATTTATTTTTTTTACATATAAATTATAATCATTAGACTTAAAATTTAAAAATTGTATCTACATACATGACAATTATACTTATAAAATAAATTGTATAATTCAGATCCAATTGTGTAAGTTTAACTGATCACAATTTGACTATTAAAATGTTTATAGCTGTACTACTCTGGAGTTTCATAAAATAAAAATAAAATGGTAACTACTAGTTTAGTATATTATAAATCATCTGATGATAAATATGCGAGCGTATTAAACTAATTGTGTGCATTATTATAATAAATTACAAAATATACTTAGAAATTATAAGTTTTTAGAAATAATAGTAACTTTAGATCCAAAGTAATCAACTACAAATTCATAATATAAAGTATAAACCATAAAAGTGTAGAATATATATTTAATCCTTTAAAAGAATCATCATGTTATTCAAACGGTCTTGAAGTATTGATTAGATACTTGGATTCTTACATGACGACGTATTTGCATAATATTTTTTTCTATCAAACTCAATAACGATAGAGACTTTAACGCCTTCGCACACATTTATCTACGTTTGACGGTATGCAATAAGCATAATGTTTATTAATATATAGTATGATTATCATATAATATCGGTACAACGGTACCAATGAGTTAAAAAAATAAAATAAATAAACAATTAGGCACTAACCAATTTCGATTCCGGTGGATACCGTGACTTCGGGCTTGTACGAATCGGCATTGGGGTAATTGAACGGCACATCGTACCTGAGCGTTGTCCATTCGTTGACGACCTGTAGGTTACCGGCACAGGTGACGGCTGTCACGGCTGCGCACGCCAAAAGTACCGCGTTTGCGGAGATCATGTTTGAAAAACTAATGAAAATTTGATCACTTCGCGACGTATAACTCGAACGGTTTGAAAAAAAAATGTAGGAGACTTACGATACCGCAATACCAGATCGGAGCAAGTCTGCGGCGAAACTAACGTTTTAATGTTTTATCAGCGTTCAGCACGCCGTCATCATGCTGGACACTCATGGGTCGCCACCACCACCACTGGAACCGGTCCCGAATCCCAAAGCAGTATGGGTGCGCGTGCGCCGAATGAACGCCGTTCACAATAATTACCGGTATCGCCTATTATATTATTATATTATACTATTATTACTATTAGCGTTGTTATAATTATTATTGTTGATTTAATTACCAAGTACCGATAACGACACATTATGTTCACCGGAACTACTGGATATTGTTCCGGAAAAATGCAAGGTCGGTATGAAACGGTCGTTTAACTGCAAACAAAACTCTACTAATACTATACGGTATAGGTAAATTTTACAGGGTGTATAGTCTGAAATATGATAATACGAAGTATTTAAATGGCGCTTCAGTGTGAAATTGTCCTCCACAAAATATACTCTATTTATGCACAAATATTTTCATAAACATTTATGAATTTATTACGGCCTTCCAAGAAAACTTTGAAATTTGACCGTTATGTATCTATATATTTGGTGAAGTATAGGTATCATCTCATTTGTCACAGTATAATCAATTTAAATAACATTTTACAATTCTTCGTTGCTTTGCAAAATAAACGTTTCCCAAAATCCCATGGGCTATGATAATGCTATAAATTTAGCGTTATAACATATAATATCTGTAATTCTATCGTAATAAATTGTTATCGAAATCTAAGATTTGGTGACGGCGTGACAATAATATTATACTTATCTATAATATCGGATTTATCTAACTACTCAAACCAACCCATATAATATATATATATAATATTATAAAGTGTTTAGCGAAAACGGCGTTCAGGTACCTACTTAAAGTAGATGAATTTGATAAACAACTGGTTATACCATATTATTGATAATTTCAGTAACATTTTTTTTCGTCTAATTACATCGTAGTTTCCAACGAACATATTTTTACCTATATACTTGTGGTGGTGTTCTAAATATAGTATATACAATAATATTATTCAATATTTTATAAATTATATCAATCACTATGAATGCACCACTGCAGTGTGGAACTAGAAATGTAGTTATAGAAGTCTGTGATAACTTTATAATTGTAGAAATATTATAACAGTTATCCATGTAAAAATAGGGTTCATAATACCATAGAACTAACTTAAGTATAAAATCTATTAAAGATGGCCTAAGTCCTAACGGCTGAACTTCTTCGTCCTCAAGGCTTCGAATTTTTTCTGTTGAAATAAACTTTCTACAAAATAATATGATCATCGAAAACCAATCTCTAGCGCCACAATAATCGACATTTTTTGGTTTTTACGGTCATCGTATCTGTGAAGGACGATCAGTCGAGCCCATTATGTAGACTGTTGAGTCTACATTGTAGACACTAGACGATCATTATCAACTGTATAATAATGTATTATAAATTATAATCCTATAATGTACATAAACGTGATGACTGACGAACCCGTCGAAATAAATCATTACACTTTTTTCTTATATCAATAATAACATTATCATTATTTTAGAAGCAGTATTTTGTGTTATATTTTTTGTTTTTAGTTCATATTATAATGTTTTGATATGTTCAGTCACGATTTTTTGTAGTCCTCACTATTATTACTTTCATAAGAAGAGCTATAAAATAACCATTCTTTGAAGTGTAAAGCTCGAACAAGATTGGAGAACTCTGTAAAAACACAATTTTGTGGTCTAATTTATTATAAGTACCGGATTTGGATAAGGGAAAAATAAAATAAAAATCAAATTGAAGTATATCTCCATATCGAATACTTATAAGAATAAGTTATATATATATTGATGATTGAAACAATTTCATATTTGTTCAGAATGAAAAAAAAATATAAAATAGTATAGTAATTAGTGATCGTTGATCGTGGTTAAGATTAATGGAAATCGACATTCCAATATAAATAAAGTTATGGGTATAATATAGCCAATATAGGTATTATTCTTATAGATGATAATATCTTATTCTGCGTTTATAACACTTATACGAAGGTATTATTTTATATTGTATTATTTTATTTAGAAAAATGTTGAAAATGTTTGAGCTTAATTTTTATCTGTTGTCAATTAAGTATTTAACCATTTTGACAGATATAATATATTCTAAAATAAAACGTAAAAAATATAGCGACACAGCATATTCAATTTAAGTAAAGTAATTAGTTAAGTATTAAAATCTAATCTTTGTCGACAACAAAGAATTTCACTTTCTAACAATAATTTTCTAATGACATTATAATATAGAAAAAATAAACGTGGAATTAAATTGAACGTAAAAAAGCCGGTTTTTAAACGTTTATACCTACTATTATTTCACGCAGGAATACCAAACTTATTATGGTAGTCGGTAGGTATATTTTTAAATTAAAACGACTCGTGCTGATATATTATTGTGCCCTTTTGATTTTAAAACAAAATGTCAATAGTCTATATTTTAATATTTGCTAATAAAATGATTGTACTTATTGATTATCATTATCACTATGACGCTATCTATAATTGTGTTTATTGGTACAAGTTTATAGATACCTACAAAACAACTGTGAAAAAAAGATAGACGTACAACACATTATTTACACAACATGTCTATATGTGTATTTACCGATAATAAATGTGCGGCGACTCGTTGTGTGTGTACCAATATTATTCTAGCGCAGTTTTCAGATGATGATGTTTTCGTATGGATTTCAATCTTGTTCAATCTGAAAAACGTAACAACCAAAGGTGATATTTCATTTAAATCGTCGAACACAAATAAATGTCTGAAATTGATTGTTGTCGAAAACCAATACATTTACAATCTAAAAACTAACACGAATTGTTTAAAAAATAAAAAAGATACCTACATAATACTTACATACAATACCCATACTGTTATAGGTACATATTATATTATATACAATTTATTAGGTGTACCGAAATAAGTAATAACCGTTTTATAATAATTCCCATTGAAATAATAAATCATAAAAGTATTACGTAAAGCAACGTATAGATATAGAATAGTATCCTCAAAAAAAACGTCCAGGATGTACATGCTGTAAAAACAACTCTTAGATATTTCTATGATTAGATGGTTTCATTGCGTATAGTTGAGACAAGATTTGTTATTGATTGTATATTAACTATTCTTATAGCAATTGACACACTCATTTGGGGATTTGCCATTTCAGTCAATATTATATTTTATATGACATTAAATATTATACAACCATTATTATTGTAATACTTCTATATTATCAATCAATCCAATCGAATGATTTATAATAAACTCCCACAATCTCACCAGTCACCGTCCAAATATAGCTAATAGCCGTGCAACTGTCATTACTTCTATAGTAATATAATATAATATATCTAAGACTTATGATGACAAAAAAATGATTTTAAGTTATTTAAAAATTAAATTATATTAAGTCCAACTGAAAGTATTTTTCTGTCCACATTCAGAAAAAAAGAAAGCGCTCATACTAAAATAAATAATTGCACGTATGGACCACAGTTTTAAATGTATTGTGTAGACAGATCGCATTAGTATTCGGTAAGTTATATTACTTATTATTTAAATTAATAAATATACTACTATATATATATATTTTTTTTTTTTTTTTTTTAATGTAAAATTCAACAAAAAACATTTGTTTAACCAATTACAACAAAAAGCGCGAAATTAAACAATTATTACAAAGTGATGTTTTTGTCCAAGTAAAAAGCAGTACCTATAGCGGAACAAATAACTATACCTATTATTTGTATCATAATGGCATTAAATAATCATTTTTAAAAATAAATAATAAGCAAGTACATTCAAAATGTATAAACGCCTGAGCGTCGCCATCTAAAATAACATCAAAAATTGAGTAAAAAAAAGAAATTGAAATCACGCAATATAAATTAAAATTAAAATCAAACCAACTATGATTTCATAATATATAATATATATACCTACTTTCTGATGGCATTTTCAATGTACGAGAAAATCAAACATAATAATATATATTAATACAAGTTAGTAAGTCTTAATGTCTAGGCGAACAGTGTTCAAGTCCGTACAAAAATCAAATATTTTAAACGAAAAACGAAAAATAACAATCTAACAAGGTGCCCATAACTATGAATATAATATACAATATTGTCGTATATTATACAATAATGTGTGCGTTTCGAAAATCTATATTATAAACTGTAATATAATAATAACTACTTTTCATCGTCAACAAACATTTTATTATTATTATATTAATAAAATAATAATATAATCATCATATTATAGCTCGGTGAAAGTGGTATAGTCACTTACATGTATATATATAGTGTTTTTGTGTGTGAGTTGCAGCAGTGGCGCTCATCAAACGCACAAAATATTATATTATATTATATTATTACCTATTACCATTGAGTCTACCATACTACAATATATTATACTCAATGCGCTATTAAATTATATAGTAATAGTACTATAGTAGGTATATTATATATATATAGGGGCAATAATATAGTTACCGTAGACCAGTGATGGTCAACCTATTTTTTGATATATATACCGATAGTATATTTTTCCTTAGGAGATCGACTTTTATAATAACAATATGACAGTGTGATTATTGCAATTAGAATACCTACACATTAATAATAAAAATACTAATTTGTCTAGGCACAATGCATTTAAAACGTATAATTAATTAAGAAGTATTTAGTACCTATATACGGTATATTGTATTCATATATAATACACCAATGGGTACACGTATTCACAATTCATTATTTTAAAATTTAAAACTATGGAACACGACGATGTTAATTTGAAATTTTACACAAATACATATTGTCATCGGTGCATGTGTAACAGACTTAAAACTCGCAAGTGAGTTTATTGCTCGATATTTACAATATATTTTAATAATCGTATATATAAAGAAAATGTACACACATTTTAAGAAATAATTATTACCGGAGGTCGACTCGGAAATCATTCGGGATCGGAAGTTTATCCACCCCTGCTGTAGACTTTTGTCAGACGAGCTTAATGACAATGTAATTGCTCTGTGACGCTTTAGTAAAAGGAATATTAGTTGGTAGTTACTATAGAAGCCGCATAATACGCCCTATATATAATAATATATGTGCACGAGTAAACATCATACAAACTCCATGACCACATTTTCCTCGTTTATGTAAATTATTTCGGATATATATTCACTTTCGCTTGTTGACCTTCGCCAGAATAATAATAATAATAATAGTACCTAATAATCATTATAGAATTTGATGTGAAAAAAATAATAATAATAATGTCAACTTAACGATCAATCACGCGACCGGCCGGGTGCGATAGCTAACAAACGACCATCGGAGATTGACGAAAATATAAGCTTTCTGCAGAGTTATGAGTTACGCGATGCCGTCGTTGTGCAGTAAAAATGATAATATATTAATGTCGGCCGAAAAAGTTTTTACTGGCATATCTATATATTATATATCATATCGGTCCATATCGCCATGTATTTTATTATAAAAATCCCTTGTAAAGAAAAATAATTGAATTTTTTCACAGTCAATGCACAATCATTTACGTCTTGTTCGTCTTAAATTGTATATTTAAATTCTGTGTACCTATATACAGTGTATATCAACACATAAAGTGTGTTTATCAAATGAAAATGTAATAGCTGGTAGGTATTAACAAATTGTTCTTGATGTGTTTGTACAGAACAACATTTCCATAGTTTTATTATTATTAAATCATTAAATATTCTACTCGTTGTTGTATGTAATTAAATAATTTATTATTATTATTATTCATGTTAAGGGGTTTTTTTTTTATTTACTCATTGATCGCGATAAATTGACAGAATGAATATAAAACAAAATGTTTTTAAAAAAAACTTAATAATATGTATCAGCTAAATGATAATATAAATATATAACATTTTAATACACCTTTACCTAATATATTTTATTGTATTCAATTAAGGTTTTAATAAATTTTCTTATGCTAAAATTATTAAAAATGCGTCTTTTCAAAAATATAACTAAACAAGTATATTGAGTTTAATTATTGTAGAAAAGAAAGCAATTCAGCGTTCTATAAATTAAGACAAATATTTATTTATATTATACTTTATAATATGCTTAATAAATTAACTACAATATAGGTCACTCCTATACTCAGTTTTATAATTTTATGTTTTAATTAATATTTAAAATTAGTAATTTATTTTTCCATTAAAATATTAATATTTATTGCAATAATGGGTTGGATTCTCTAGTTTTTGTGTTTGTATAAATATAAACATTAAACTGCTACATGTTTTCTAATAAAAAAAAATAAAAACTGTACCACAAATAATACCGAAATTATAAGAAAAAAAGAATAACAATTATGAAACTTGGAAGTTCGTCGCTATAAAGTATTAATATCTTTTTTTTATGTTTTTCGTAGACATTAAGTTTTTATTTTTAATTATAATATACGATCTATACATTTTTTTCGCATGAATAAGAATAATTGATATGTGATGTTGTTAATTTTTACAATACGTAATCTTGAGAAAAGAATCAGTCATTACACACTTTCATCTGTAGAATTGTAATGTAAGTAATTACGTTATGCGATATCATTTTGATACTCTTTATTGTTTCATATATTTCTTAAACATAATGATAAAAAAAAAAAGCTAAAAATGATTTTAATTCATATTATATAGAATACCGTAAAAGCGAAATATTTTCTTCATATTATTCAATTCCCCGAGTACTATTAATATATACGAGTAGTAGTTGCAAAAAAAGCTTTCATTCAAAATTTAATATCCCTACAGGCCACAGCCACGGTTCTACTTGAAAGATATAATAAAAGTAACGAATATAATAAACACGTAGAATATTGTAATAAATGTAGCATTTTTCGCATCTCTTGACTCGCTTTTATGCGAAATATAATAATGAGAAACTTCAACTGATTTCGCGTAAGATGTACTCTAAATGTTTCGATCTTATCTTCACGTTCGCAGGGACCAGCAATAATTTGAGTACATTATATTAATATAATATGCATAGTAGTATAGTTTAAAAGTGTGCGGTTTCTTGAAATTAATAAGAGAATGATACCGCACGTAATATATTAAATTATTATACATAGTTTTCTCGTATATACACACTGTGCTGCGCTAATAAGAAAATTTAATTGGTATAAGTAATTATCAGTAATTATAATATTGTTATTAATATTATTTATCGAACGATGTACGTATTTCGTGGGCATAAAGTCGATTTTATTATCCTATAACATCATATAGCCATATAGGAGCCGGGAGTATAATATTAAACACTGAATATTTGAAATTGGGGAACTTTATATAATACGAGAACCACTAGCTATAGTACAATCAATTTCTCTAAAATCAATAGACGATGGATTATAGAACAAATCGCATACACGCTAGCGGCCAACATTATGTGATGATAATATTATTATTCATTATTATATATGATTTAGTGGTTTGCATTGATAAAAAAGGTGGGCAAGTGGGTGTCGCTCTGCTGTACAGTAGGTTACAAGTGGGTCACTGTATAATGGATGGTATTAAATTTGAATTCAATGATATAATATCATTGTATAAGAAAAACGATTCTGAGCGGTGATGGTATGTCAGTCTATGTATAAGGCATATTATATACATATCTATGGTATTAAACAAAAAATTGACCTATAATAGGTACCTATAATAAATTCCAAATTAATCATATCACAATATCCATTAGATACTTATAACGCGTTATACATCAACAAAAACCGTGATACTATCATAGATATATAATAGTACACTTTAGAAGTTTCAAGTACCCACGAATAGTATTATTCAATCACAACAAAATAACTAAAATCGTAATTCTTGGTTTAAATATGAAATTTTGTCTAAATTTGAAATTAAAATGTCTGTAAAAAATAAGTGTGTTTATATATTTTTTAGATTTTTTGGTTACAGTATGAATTATTTAAGAGAATCTTTGTTTTAAATTTTCAACTCTTAGTTATAAAACTGAACATTTTATAATTTTTTAATTCCAACGATTGATAATTTTCGAGATTTTGATAAATTTTGTCAAAATTCCAACTTTAAATGCTTATAAAAAAAAATCGTGCCTATGTATTTTTAATATTTTTCAACTGATATTGTAACAATATATCAGGAGCCTTGTATTAAATTTTTACACTTTTTGGCCCAACAGATAAAACTTTATTGATATTTATAGAAAAAAAAACTAAAAAAAATTGAAAGCTGTAAATGTCCATAAACAGCTCAAAAAGAGTCAAAATATTTTCAAAATTGTATGGTGTATATGAAATGCTAATATAAACATTCAGTGAAATTTTCATGTATCTACAGTTATTCGTTTTTGAATTACAACAAAATAAGGAAATCGCTACATGAGAAATCGAGTGAAAATCCAATGTTGTAAAAATTTGAATTTCAAACGCTCATAAAAATTTAATTTGACTGTCCGGTAAAGATTTTTTTATTGATAAAGGTAGATAATCTTATAAGGAATCTTGTGTTTCATTTTCAAATCTTAGATTTAAAAAGAAAAATTTTTACGAATTCTTAACTCAAAATAATTTGCTAATTTTCGTGATTTTTCCATATTTTGTCAATTTTTGAACTTTAAATGCTTATAAAAAAAATTGTGACTAAGGATTTTTAATATTTTTCATCTGCCTTTGAAACAACATATTAGGAGCCTTCTATTAAATTTTCAAGCTTTCGCAACCAACAAATAAAATTTTATTGATATTTCTAGAAAAAAAACTAAAATAAAATGAAAAATGAAAATGTCCCTAAACAGTTCAAAATAAATCAAATATTTTGAAAATGTTATCGTGTATAGAAAATGCAAATATAAACAACCAGTGAAAATTTCATGTATCTACGGTCATTTGTTTTAAAGTTACACCAATAACCAAATTCGATTTTTTGGAAAATCGATTTTGCGTAAAAATTCCCGTTTTTCCTTAATTTTTATGTTGTTTTTTCCCGGCGCTTGTGAAAACTACTGGAAAATGTTTACTTTTGACCCCCCAAAGTACCAACTAGATTCACTTTCCTATCAGAAAAGGTACTATTGAAGAAAATCGAAGCACTTTTACTGTCCCAAAACGTGATGACAGACACAAAAAAAAATATAAAAATATAAAAATATAAAAACATACATCATTGTAAAACCAATACATTCATCGCTCCGCTCAGAATCTAAAAAAAAGGCTTGTCGGAGACCGTACGCGGATATCTTCGCCTATTTTTCAAAAACACATCGACATTATTATCATACACCTATTGTATATAGGTAACGCTCGCGTTTTTATACCGATGGACACTGCAGATATGTTTATCAGACACTGGACGAAATATTGATTTTCCGTATATTTTCACATGCATATAATATATTGTATATACATGTTTGGCGTATATGGTTGTAACCTACGCGGTCAAAGTATAATAGTACCACTATAATACATAGTAACTTGTATATTATACATTATAGGTACGGATATTGCTTACCTGTTACGTGACGATAAAAATATATTTTTGGAATTCACTGCAGGTAGACAATTTTCGAACACAATATTATAGAACTTACATATATTGTAATAAATTCCTATATTATGTGGCTATGTATATTTTAAATCTCTTAAATCGATACAAAAGTGTTACATTAAAACAATGATTATACGATTATAATAATAAACCCAGGTCTTATTTTGTTTGCAAATTTGGTGTTTTTTCAAAAGATATTGTTTTGTTATTACCTAGCTCATTTTTTTTAATGTTTTATTATTTTATTTGAATAAATTAGGCACTATTTACTTATTCTTATTAATCTATAATATGATCGTCCGTATGATATGACGTATAGTGCACATTATATATGCACGCATGACGAAACAAGCATGCTAATAAATTGGTCATCGTTAGGCAACCACAAATTAATAATTATACATCACATTTACTTAATAAATATCCTCAATTAGTAAATGACAGTATCGTATATCTTTTAAATGTATAAAAACTAAGGAAAAAAACAAAGCCTACTACCAAAAATAAACAGTTTATGATAGATGATATTTTGTATTTTGTCTGTTAAAATCTATATATTATTTCCAAATTTGGAAAATTCTAAAAAATATAAAATAAAAAATATATTTTAAATTTAGTGTAAATTATCTTAGATTTAAAACTGCTAAATTGAATAAAATTTGAATGTCTGTGTTTTTATTACATTTTTTGATATATTTTTCGTGCATAATGTGCCGAGCGCTGAATTTATATTCAAATATAGGTACCTATTGCATGTACGCTAAATCATGACAAAACAATAATTACCTAATTATAATAATACAATATTATTATTTATTATGTCTTGTCTCGTATAATGTACAACTACCACGACAGTCGGTAATCGAATCTCGTGTATACACGCACATACACTTGCATACTTAACTTATATAATAATATTATATACGACACGACGTACCCGTATAGATTCCACAGATGTAATATGTATATTATGCTACGTGTAGGTACCATTTCTTCTTCGATAAAAAATAATATAACAATAAAATAGAAATGTATATTAGATTGTTTTCCGACTGGAGCAACGCAGAAAGTGCGTTCGTACACTAATAATAACAATTTTATTATAGGCAGCTGCATTGGTTGTTAAATATTGTTGGCTATTTTTTAATATTTTGGATTTGCCTCCCAACTATTTTAAAATCTTGACTACGCCAATGGTTTGAAATATGATTTACTTATATCATATATTGATATATTATAATATTATATAGATAGTCATATTTAGTTATATAATCATATAATATAGAGTATAATAGACGTGTATAGGAGAGATGTGACTTGAAAGAATTTATCCTGATTTTTCGTGCAATTTCAAGCTTTGCATTTTCAAGATTATGTATCTGATTTAGATTTAAGAATTTATTATTTAGTTATAATATTATTTTACCACGAGAGTTTTCAATTTTGTAAATATTTATTAACTATAATCCGTAGCCCATTAGTCCACGTCCCACGATACCGCAATGTATTTAATTATATTCGACGGAACTGCTTTATATAACTGTAGAGTGACATTGATAAAATTTCGTGTACAGGGAATCAGGAAAACAGGATGGTAGATGTGGGGAGGAGAGAATCATTATATTTTATAACTTTTTATTTTATCCTAATACTTGTTAATCTAAAACACTGAATTATTGGACTTCATAGGCGCAACTCAGACCTCTAAAACATGGGGTACCGTGATATAGCACGTGCTATGATTGCAAAATATATGCCTCACAGAGCCTTGGCTTACGTTCTTAGTAAGTTATAACTACGTTCGGTTATAATCTACCGTGGTTATAACGAATTAGTATTTAATATTATGACTTAAATCATAGTTATGAACAAAACTGTTTTAATATTTTTGTAAATGAATATTTTATAATTTTAAAACATAAAATTGATGGTATTTTACATATAATAATATTAGTTAAGTAGACGTAGACCTAAAAATACAAGTGGTGCTAAATTTGAACTTGGTGGTGCACTGGTGCTAAAGAACTTTTGGCACCCCCTCCCCCCCTAGTTAAGCCAATTAATTGGTATAATATGATATGTATAACTCGTAGGTACCTGTATTAGACATTTCAATCGAATTGTATGTGTAATAGTATATTGACATAACTGTTATGCTATGATATTGTCATATTATACGAGTTACCAGCGACCAACCAGTGGAAATATTTTTACGTCTTTACGTCTTCACCGCATTTGTTTAACAAGAACGAGCGATTAAATCATATGAATATAACTTATAAGTACCGAATTTATAATGATTTTTCTATGACGACGACGGCGGTCAAATCGGCTCGTGGCGCGGCGGCGGCGAGTGTCATACGGTATCACTATCGTTCTATTTCGCACTCGATGACAGACATAATTTAATGATATATTATTATTATTATTGTTGTTGTTATATATCGTAATGCATGGTATAATTACACTTATAATATAGTAACACACACTATTGTATTCAACGCACCTCCAGTGGCGTGGCCTAGTGAATGGTCTAATAAATAGTAAAATAACTAATAAGAAATAAGAAGTATATAGGTATTATATCTCTCACCATTCATTCCAGTCCATAAGCGCCCTATAAATATTATACAAGCCCCCTAAACTAAATGCGATTAAAAAATATTCAACTTATAAGTTCTAATCGTATACAGTTAATTTTATATTTTAATTGATTTGCCATTATACGAACCAAATAAATTATAAACTATTGCGTATTATAGTTTCGTGCACTATTGACAATTGACGAAATTTGGTTTGGCTTGTAGTTTATTCTTTCACAATAAAATATTTTACTATGGAAGTTATCGAATAACTTTGGGACCAACGAAATTACGTTCCCGTGTACAAATACTAATTATATTCAATATAATATATATATTATAGATAGTCTCTGCTCCAGACTGCTCCAAAACTATTGACAGACAATAATTATTTACTTCTATATTCACATTTAACATTTTTTGTTTTATATTATAATAAAATAATTACATTAATACTAAAAATATATATATTAATGGTAGTAATAATATTGGTTTTAATTATTTATCATAGGTACATAATATTACATTATATTATCCATCGTACGTACTAATATATTTTATGAATTTTTGGACTACAGTTAGTCATTGTATATTGTTTGTATATGATTAATCAGAGCACTTAAGAGTTTTGGTGGTTTTTATCCGTTCAAACATAAGCGATAAGCAAATCTTGAAATACCAAATCGATTTATTGTAATTATTACTATCAGTATGATAATTAATCGCATCCTATATGAATTTATTGGACAAAACTCCAACAGTATGCAATCGTTATATTGTGAAACATTTATGTTGATAAGCTCAAAACCTATTGCAGTGATTGAAAAATAGTCATAAGTTTTGATGGAAAAAATAACGGACAGCATGCTTTTAAATATAAAATAAAACAATGTAAGAGGATGATATACGTCAATAGTTATTTAAGTACGTTTTCGATGATCCGATATCGAAACGTGCTCTGGGTTCAGATAAACAGTTTAATGTTATCGACGTCGATTTGACCGCAGAATAATATAATCTGTGATTTATAAAAAAAAGGATCGGAATACGGTACTAAAAATAAATTTCGATTATTATATTCCTTCAGTGCGCTGTATAGATAGACGTCTGCAACGAGAAAAGAAATAACGACGTGCTCTGTTCGCGGTCAGAAGAGGCATGCAAGAGGCTTGCAAGAGTATAAAATAAAATAATATTTTACGTTAGTTTCTTGGCAATACCATAATAATATATAAAAGCATATTATTTTTGTTTTACTCGCCATGTCCATAATAATATGCCATGTATTTTGCGTTCGTAAAATAGAAAACTACAGTAATTATTTTGTATATTATAATAATATATAGTGATGGTGGGGGAATACTTGCAAGCAATATTGTGGAATAGTATCGTTTTGACGAATGATTTGGGGCTATAAAGCCGCTGCAGTAAGTACTTCTGCCCGAAGAAGTACCCATACACCCATGTCTAATATATACATTTCCACCCCAATCCGTAGCTCATTCCCTCTCTCTTTCTCTAAACAATTTGCTAATCCTGTTTGAGATGGGTTTGTGAATAGTGATTAGCCGAATACTCCAACGTTGATCGAACTATATAGAATATTATAGAGAGTATATAGTGCACATAATACCTATACAGTTAAGTATTTTAATACATTTATAATAGGTGCAGCGTGTACATTCCCAACAACTGCGGTGGATAAAATCTCTAACGTTTTCAACGGTTGTACACATTGAGGTCGCACCACCGATATATATAATGGCGGCATACCGAGTGAAATGAAGAAACATTCGTTTGAACTTGATAGTTAGATAAACTATTTGATTAAGTAAAATAGTTAGAGCAAAGTCCAATAAATTTCCTCTATAACGGAGATGGTTAAATACAAAATACAGTACCTACGTTTATTGTTTATACGTACACAATACACTAACAAGTAGTTGAAATGTATAATCCGAAATGTGTGTAAACGCAATTTAATAATAATTAATATAATATACAATAATGTACTTACCTAGTTACCTATTTTACATATGATATAGATTTTAGCTGGCTCAGTGATGCATATGACAACTAATATTATATTATTCATTTATTTAAATAATAATATATTCTATCAAACCTTGTTTGTTTTAATAATATTTTTAATTAGGAATATTGACGAAATAGCGTAATAACGCATATAACTGGTATTTTAATATTGAATTTATAACTGAAAATGTACGTATAAACTCTATTTTGTTTGCACATACCAAGTTTCAGTAAACTAACGATTTGATAAATACGCCGTCGAGTATAATTAAACATTTAAACCATGAATGATAATAATTATAATTGATTGGCTCGTTTCATACACAAAAAAAAAACAATTTTTGTACATATTGTAATGGAAAAACTGAAAAATGAGCGTTTGGGTTTGATATTTTAATATTTATCATATATCCCGGGATGGCATTATCAGGATTATAATTATTATTTTACTATGTTAAAAATGTTAAATAAATGTGAAATGAATAGGTAGCTCATAACTCAGTACCTATTTATAGATAAAATGGTAAAATACAGTTCATTAAAGAAAAAAATAATGTAACAACAATTAATAATTATAATTACCATAATATATAATTATTAAATAGCAAATACTGAAAGGAAGTGTTTTTATTTATGATTCAGAGAAATTTTATATGATATAATAGTAGGAATTAATTCCGTCTCGGAGCAGTAAGCAATAACTATACTCAGTATATTATTATGCTTACCATATTACACTCTGCAGTAAACAATTATATTAAAAACAGTAAAAAGAAAAAAACCTAATATTGTTTTTAAATTAAAATATCCCATGATAAAATATTTAAAACAGCAATAATATTAATTAATAAAGTAAGAATTTTCATAAGTTTAAACAAATTATATAGTTTTAAATCGTTCTCACTGGAGTAATTGCAATATTATTTTTACTCTCCAACCTTTGATTTGCGTTTTGACTTTTTATGTTTATGAATACCATAAATTTGAATATAATGTCATTTTACATTCTTTGAACAAAATGAATATTATCGTATGTACAGTATAGGTATGTATATCAATATATCATACTATGAATTACTATCATACCTTCCTATAAAATATCAAAAAATGTTTTTAAAATAACTTGAGTTTATGCTATACCAATTTGGGAAAACGAAAAATATTTATTTTAAATGGTTGTATACCATTTTTAATTTTAAATTCCATAAAATTTAATAGCTAAATTAATATTTTATAGTTACTCCATTACAAATTGTTAAAAAAAAAAAAAGAAAACATTTTTTTACTCACTTGAAAACTGAATAAATTCACTGGTTGTAAAATAAATACGAACTACAGTTGTTATTCCAGACAGGAATATTAATTATAATCTACATAAAATATAAAAAAAGCTTACTTAATTGATATATTGACATGTTTATTTTAACTTTTTTCCAATACGCGATGGTAAAAAAATGTTTTTTTTATATTCAGTATTTTATTTAAAAAAGTGTATGATAGTAAATTGACAAAGCTTCGTTTTATATTACCGAATAATTACATTTGGTAAACTTAAGTTGTTTTATTCGTATAAAGGTATACATACATTACATCAATGTAAACAAAAAGTTTTTATTCTATAAAAAATATTTTAAAAAAACATTGTAAAAACGTATATTATTTATTATTATGTTTTTCATATAATATTGGAAAACTGAATATATTATTATAATTTATTTGGCTATTCTTTTTGTTTTGTTTTCCATTAATTATGTTCGATAAAAATGTTTATGATTTTTTCACTACATCGTAGACAATTTATATTTTTACGAATTTGAGGTGTTAGAAAATTATTACACATTTGTATTACTTGTATTTAATGATTGATTTTTTTTTTGACAATTTGTAAATCGGATAAAAATCAAGATTTAATTTTGATATTTATACTGTCAATGGTATTTGGTGATAAATAAAAATTGTTTGTGATATTTTTGATTTTAAACTATCAACACATATAACAATATCTAAACTTTAAATAATCAATTAATACATACTAAAATTATATTTGAAATAAAAAAAAAAATATTTAGATAAGTACCTAGGTACAGTTCAGAAAGATCTTTTTGAAAGATTTTTATTTATACTATTTGTTACGTATAGGTAGCCGATGTGTATTAGTTGAAATAAAAATATGAAAATAATAAATATTGCTTTAAATACTTAATTCATTTTTCATATTTTAAATTGAGCGTATCGATAACGGATAAATGTATTGATTTTTCAATGATACAATGATGAATGTTTTTTTTAATGTCTTATATTTGTGTCTGTTACCATCATTGAGAGCAATAAAAATACTTCCATCTTCAGCTTACTATTTCTTTTCTGTTAGGAAAGTTAACCTTATTATAATAATATAATACACATTAGTAAAAACACCCCAGTACTTTTTACTTATTATTACGCATTATTAATATAATTAGGAAAATAATTAGAGAAAAACAGGAGTTTTTACCCAAAACCAGTTTTTGACAAAATCAATTTTGATTTTTTGTAGTAACTCAAAAACGAAAACCCGTCAATATTTGAGAATCTCACGTAATGTTTATATGATAATTTTCCATACGCTATAACATTTTTTAAATATATTTTGACTCTTTTTTTTTTATATATATATTTTTAAGGAATAAGACATTTTTGATTTTAAAATCATTGTCGGTAAAAAAATTTAATATTTAATGCAAGGTTCCTCATAAGTTTTTATTAATATAAATAAAAAAAAAGTTGAGAGTAAATTCATAATACTTTTTTATGATCATCTAAAGAGGTAGAACTTTGACAAAATTCGTCAAAATCACGAATATGTACAAATTATTTTAAAGTTAGAAATTCACGAAAGTATTCGTTTTATATCTTGGATATGAAAATTTAATACAAGATTCCTTATAATTTATTCTACTTATATAAAAAAGAGAACTTTTTTTATAAGCGTTTGAAATTCAAATTTTTTGACATTGGATATTCACCCGTAAACTAACGATTTTCTTATTTTGTTATGATTAAAAAATTAATAACCGTAAATACTTGACATTTTTACCAAATATTTATTTTATCATTTTTAAGATCATTTTCAAACTGTGAACTCTTATTGAGTTATTTATAGACATTGATTAAATTATCAAATTTTTTTTCTAAATATATTATTGATAAACAAATGAATATTTGTTGGGAAAAAATCTTCAAAATTCATTAATAGTTGTTATAATAGCTGTTCAAAATAATAAAGGTACAAAAGCTCGATAATACATTTTAAAAACTTAGAGTTGGTAAATCTAGAATTTTTTTTTTATGCATTGACATTTTAAGTTAAAATATTATCAAAGTTAGATACTTATACGAAGAATAATTATCTTAGTTATTTTGTTGTAGTTTAAATATATTTGTGGGTTATATACTATTGAGACTTTTAACGTATATTATTATATTTTATACATACACAATGACATTTTCAAATGCAATGTTTTCGATCAAAATTAACCCAACCTCCATATTACTATAATTGTAAAAAAATAAAATTAAACAGCAGTATAAATACTGTAGACTGAAAAAAAAACCAAGGAAAAAAAAACCAAGGAAAAAAAACCAAAAAAAAAAAACCAAAAAATAAAAAACCAAAGGAAAAAAGACCACGGAAATAAAAACCAAAAGAAAAAAAAACCATGAAAATAAAAACCAAATTTTTATATTTTGCTATATTAATTCATATTTCATTAAACTTAAGTTTTAATTGTCTACTTAAAAATTTTGATCAATAATCCAACTGCCCAAGTGTTCTACCTGTTAAATATATATTAATAATAATAATTATAATAATAATAATTTCAAATAGGTTAAACTGTTTAAAAAATTTTACATTTTATAATTTTTAAATACGTTTTAAAAATTTGTCCAATACAATAATAAAAGTAATAATTTAAAATAAGTTTCACGTTTTAAAAATTGTCAATACAAACATAAATCAGTCAAATACATAGTCAATACAAACAGTCTACAGTCAAATAAAGTAAAAATAATTAAAAAAATTAACATTTTATAGATTTTAAATACTTTTTAAAAATTTGTCACAATACAATAATATAAGTAATAATTTAAAATAAGTTTCACGTTTTAAAAATTGTCAATACAAACATAAGTCAGTCAAATACATTATAATACATAGTCAATACTAACAGTCTACAGTCAAAAACTTGAAAAACTTGAAAACTTGAAAAACACAAATTAAACACGACAATCCAGTGACATCAGTTCGATTGCCAATGTTATACTACACTGCGTGTAACAACTAAATAATATTTATAATAATTAGCCACTAGGTAATACCTACAATAAAATGATGTACGTGTGCCTGTATTATCTGATTTATCTTAGTTAGCAGTCTAAATAACTCAAACAACTTGTAAGTCCGATTTTGTATCAATAAGATATTATATACAATAATGTAATGTGATGTAGGTACTATGCTACTATAGGTACCTTTTTTATCTTAATGGTAGTTCTATGACTCTATAGTATATAGACTTATAGTACCCTTATGATTACCTATATGCTTATACACATATTATAGCCATATTATATAGGTACAAAGATAAGATATATAAGATGTATGAGACATGAGTGTATGAAAGTATAAGTCTATAACATAGTTAAGCTCGTTTTTATATATAAAAATATAATAAATAATTAAATATATAAAAAGACTGTAATTTCGGGGGGCAGGCTGCAGCCCACTAGGCCTACCCCCAATATACGCCACTGACGATAGTGTTCAACAGATAGAACACCTGGGCAGTTGGATTATTGATCAAAATTTTTAATTAGAAAATTAAAACTTATGTTTAATGAAATATGAATTAATATAGCAAAATATAAAAATTTGGTTTTTATTTTCATGGTTTTTTTTTCTTTTGGTTTTTATTTCCGTGGTCTTTTTTTCCTTTGGTTTTTTATTTTTTGGTTTTTTTTTTTGGTTTTTTTTTTCCTTGGTTTTTTTTTCCGTGATTCATAAATACAGTGTACACTAATATACTATACAGTATTTTTTGGGTTGACCGATAACCCGATAACGAGGGTTTTACCTACGTTAATTGCATTTGACCATGTACCATTGTACCTACATAGTTCGTTCTGTAGATGACCGCAGATAATCCACAAGACGGATAATCCGCCACCGAATAATCGAAAGTACCTACACTGGTACATTGTATATAATACAATATACTTAGTAATATATAGACCGATCGTTTTCACTCCGAATCATTTTTCGTATGCAATAATAAATGAATTCAATTTTAACACATATATTACAATGACCTACCTATTCACTGACGAGATCCACTCGACACCATCTACTGTAGATACAGCATAGCGGTTACATTAGGTGGGAAACCTTATATATCAGAAATGTATAGGATATATACCTGCTACAATATACTTTGTAAAACATAACATAATATTTACAATAGAACGGAGTATGGATGAATAATGTAATAACTAATAACAATAATACTATAATATAGTGTGGTAAAATAATAATACTGTAATTAATGTGCGACCTTTTGAAGCTAGTCGACTCATTTCGAAAATTCTAAAGTGTATGCTTTTGCACATTTCATGGTGTTTAGACTTTAGAGCAAGTTACATGCGCTAACTTTGAATGTACAAAAAGGAATGCATTTTCAACAGTTGCTTAGTACACACAACGCACAGCCCTGGAATAAATACACGTATGTTGCATTACATTGTACTACGGATCTGTACACAAATCGTATCTATATCTCTTTGTAATACTGCTGCAGCTGCATATAGGTCCCAGATCGAGGACTGGGGATAGTGTATAGAATTACTGTAGACGCAGGCATGCAGCCGTATGTATACAGTTTCTGGATCTGGGACCTTATATTACAAACTAGTTGGTTACGATTTGTATTTTGATGGGATGTATACTATTTATATGTTATACAACACGTGTCAACGAGACAAGGCGGCATCAGCTAGTTTTGACGTTTCGCACCGACCCCCACAAAATGTACATACCTGATATATATTATATCATAATATTGTATTATCAGTAGCATTATTTCAATCACATAATTCAGCTCGCATGTGGAAGTATAAATCTAAGTATGCATCTAGTAGAAAATAATGTATTATTTGCACATTTCGGGGTTATACCGTTTTTATCGTTAAAAAATGAACATGAAAAAAACGGACAGAAATAACCTCGTCATTAAAATACAGTATCGCGGAAACGAAAACTTCGAGAAAAAAACTACGCAATACTCCAGTCGACCATCTACCTACTGCTATCCATATTATAATATTATTATATGTTATACTCGTGTAGAAGAAAAAATTGGATATAAAAACTTTTTTTTTTAAAAAAAAACAGCTCACCGCGGTCGGAACGTCGTAATAATAGGTAAATGTGACATAATAATAATATTATAATTGAGACGTGGACGGATTTGCGGTGGTCCGCGATAGCCTTGCCCTTGGCGACCTTCTCTGCACTGGTCTAGAAGGCAATAATAAATATTACAATAATTTCTGTGATATTAATAATATAATATTATAATATTATAATTAGACCACGTTGTTTCAAATTATGACTTGCGAATTACGACATGAATAAAATAAAATTATATGATGACACGCGTCGTCGACAAGCGGTCACGACCAAGCAACGATGACGATCGGTAAATTTTAGACTCGACGAAGACGAGCAAATACGTTGACTAGAATCGCACCGTCGTCGTTCACCTGTAGTGTAATGCGTTATGGTTACCACACTGTCATTACGAACAACGTGTTTTATTGTAACTATAACTTCAGCAACAAAAGTATAATATAACACGGTAATAAAATATTCAAATGCGCACATATCGTCGTCGTAAAACGCCACGTCATTCGCCTCGCATAACGGCCGCGCGCTGATAATATTATATCATGATACAATCTCAAAATATGCTCACCGCGACATATTCGTCCCGGATCTATACATATTATATTATTATATTATAGTCTTAAGTACAACTAACTCGTTCAGAGGTCAGATCGATGCAAATATACATCGTCTTATGATCGATTCGACCGACAAAATTGTATACTATAAATATTATAATTCAAGACTGTAAACATGTAATTGTTTAATTAGGTATGTATAATTTGTATACCTATTGATATTATGTGCAACAATATACATAAATAGTAAATACCATATCGATTATGTTTTATCAACCCGGCGCCTCCATCAAATATGCATCGCGTGATCGGGGTAACCTTTTGTTACGATAGTAGTTATCCTTTTATCCAGAGTAGGTTTTCTATTCCTTATGGATAAGTTTTCAGTAGCTAAGGGGGTTAGAAAACTGTGTATGAGGTATTTTATCAATAATAAGACACGTACTGTTTATAGATCTGTGATAATTATTATATTTAAAATAATACTTTACTAAATATGAAGATGGCTGCTAATAAGTGTATATAGGTGAGTTATATTCCTCGTGATGGTTACCGTCGAACTAACTACCGTCTGTCATTTTAATAATAAGTGATAATGTGTACTAGTCGAAAAGTGTTGAGTGTGTATATTTTGTATAGGTCAATCCTATGGTGTGTTTAGTGTATAAAATATAATATTTAAGAAATGTTACAGTGTATATAGCACATAGGTACTTATATCATATAGTTATTATTGTTATTAACTTTTGTAGAATAGTGTGAATCATAGGCGTGCTCAAGTGGGGGGGGGGGTAGTTAATGGGTTAAAACCCCCACCCCCATGAACACTTAACAAAAATAATAGATGTACTTATATACTATAATTATAATAATTTATTAGGAACAAATCTAATTTAGCTCCAAAGCAAGTTTTTCAATTTTTTTTTTTCGGAAACCTATGTATTACCACGCATTAAGGACGATTGACACAATTCATATACAAGGCTCCTGATATATTGTTACAATAGTAGATGAAAAATATTAAAAATACATAGGCAATATTTTTTTACAAGTATTTAAAGTTTGATTTTTATAAATTTAAAAATGATTTTGAAATGTATAAAATTTTCAACTTTTATAACTAAGATTTAGAAGTTTAAAACAAGGTTCCACGTACGAAAGTTATTCTGTAACCAAAAAATCTCAAAAATATAAAAACACAGTTTTTTTTCCTGTTTTCCTAGACCAGAGTTCCTGAAATTTTACCGTACCCTTGTTATTGTTTTTGTAGGTAGATGGCAAATACTTAGATTTCAATCTAAGATATTTAGTTATATATTATTATAATACCTATCATGTTAACCATTTGGTACATTGGATAGGTCGAAGCCACCAATTAATATTTTTAATAAATCCTTCTATTTTATACATTAACATATTACCTACCCATATATAATTAGTATATTACAACAACATGTTGTTATTTTGGAAATAACCCTGGGGTGTAGTTCTAATCATGATCCTAGTGAAAAAAGTGATACCTTTTGCAATTTTTTTTATCGAAGTATACTGTTTATCCGAATGATGATTTTGAACATCAAAATTAAAACTATATAGGTACTAGGTAGTGTTACCACGACATACATATTCTGCTATTATACTCAAATAATTATCTCAAAAAACTTATAATGCAACGTATAAATACACTCTTGGAATATCCAAGATCTTTCAACAGTTATATAAAGCTATTAATATACTA